>JAAEAF010001452.1:0-75122 GCA_011037195.1 Triatoma infestans | reverse complement strand
GTGTGAAACTAACTTTGCTCTGTGCGAGTCTGTGTTGTCACACTGTCTAAAAAACGCATCCTGAAGATGGGCGAACGCCCGAAACCGGTCGATGACCACAAAATGAAGCAGGCTGCCACGGAAAATGTCTCTGTTTAAAAGAATTATATCGTAATTATATTAACTGCAATAAAAGAAGATGTATGTGTGTTCGAAAGCAGATTTTTGTGTTAGGTCATTTAAGTATTTGCATTTTATTAGCCATTTTTTTATTTTACGGTAAAGATTCTCGCAAGTTTTGCCCAGATTTGCTGAAAGTAGAGGGGCATGAACAAGTTTTTTTTCTAAGGATATCTGTTGATAAATTTTCTCTCTCATTTGATTTGCAATAATTCGAAAATCCTACTACTAGTAATTTTAGATGGCCAGGTTTCCTTTCAGTTGAACTATCACTCTCGCCTTAATAATTCATTAAGGTACACGAAACAAAAGTGTGGTTCATCTTAGTCACCAATCAGATAAGGGATTTTATTGTTTTCTAAGTATTGTGCTGTCTATACGTAGTAATTATTAAATCATAACACGTCACATACACTCTCCAGACATCATATTATGTCCCCCTTCTTCAATATCGTTTCTCTCTTAGTCATACTAACTTTATGTTTTAAAATTAAAACTTTGTTAATAACTTACATTAATATAAAAATAAATAATTATTTGAAAAATCGCTTGTGAGATTTCACACACACGATTATAAAAAAAAATCTGGTGTGAAACGTTCACACGAATTTCTTATAGGTACACCTGTTAGTGCAATTACTATATAAAAAGACAAATTTTTTTTAAATTTCTTTTTACATGTTTCTCCTCTAACATAAACACAGCGGTGCTTATATAGAAGTGAGAAGTGATTATATTCAGTCCCAGTAAAGCACACAAAACAACACCGAACCAACTGCACATAACAATTGAAATTAATTTAACGCACCAATTCCGCATAACTTTTCAAAATCAATTCGCTTGGAGGGGGGCAGGGGGAGTGGAAATGTTGTTATTATTATTATTATTATTCAAGGAAGGGGAGGGCAAAACCCTACGCTATCCAAAGCCTCCCTGGGCCCATATAGCTACCACTAAAGAATAACAACTACTGGGGTCTGGAACAAAAGTCCAGGCCCAGATTTTACCTATCTTAGTTTCCCCATAGACCCAACAAATCGGACCAAAACCTTATAAGGACATAGCTTAAGATCCCCTACCGATATCCTATTCCGGCCGAAGGTCCTAAACCTAATCTCCTCACAGCCCAAACACTCCGTCATGAGATGCATGGGCGTTTCCTTCTCCGTCTCACAAACTCTACAAAAGGGGTCAGGCATGAGTCTCATTGTATAGAGATGTCTCCTTAAGCCACGATGCCCAGTGAGGAAGCCAACCAGATGCCTGAGAGAGGTCCGTGAAAGACATCGGATCCCACTGCTCATAAGGATGAGTGCTGTGAGGTCATCCATGTCTGGAAACCTGACAAACATGTGCAGGCTCTGGACCAATGAAAGGGAGAGAGGCGCCTAATTTGGCAAACCTATCCATCTCCTCATTCCCAAAGATTCCCATATAAGCTGGAACCCAGATCAAAAGCTCATACTTCAATGAAGAAAGATCTTCCAGTCTTTTAGAACATTCAGACATCAATGTGGAAATGAAGATACATGAGTTAAGCGCCTTCAACGCAGCCTGGCTGTCCGAGCAGATACAAACACCTTTTAAATTAGTGTTACGCACCCTCTCATCCGAAATACAGCAAAGAATAGCATAAAGCTCAGCCTGGAAAACGGTGGCCCATTCACCAAGAGGCACCCGTCTCAAAACAGACGGCAGCCCCAGACCTACCATCCATCCTGGAACCGTGCGTGTAGCATCGGAAATAATTTTCAGGAATCACCCCAGACGGACCCTGGAAGGCAACCTAACCCTGTAGGAATGACCAAAGACAAAAGTCTTCAACATCCTATCAGAAAGGAAATCCTGTAATGGGAAACCTTAAAAGCATCTCGCGATAAATGGTAGAATGAACATATCGCTTACCCTGCCAAAAATCTGCCTGTTTAATTCTATAACAGGCTTTCATTGTCTGGTTTTTCACCTCCACAAAGAGAGGTGGAATTCCTAACAAAGTCTCTCTCCATAGATGCGGTCGGTATTGTCCGAAACGCACCAATACCAAGCCAAGCGGATCTTCTTGGGATCGTGTTTCAATGCGACAGTGGAAATGTTTCGATTATAGTGATACCTTTAAAGGAAGACGAATTCTAATTTTAAAGGAAGTCATTAAATTTGGAATTCCAGCCATGCTTTTAATGTATATTAATATTATACAAGTGGTAGAACCAAATATTTTATAGGAAGTACTTTATAGGAATATTTGTGGGGAACCCCAGGACCCTTCGAAAAATCAATTTTCTCGGGAAAATGTTTCAGATAAAAGTGATTGGATTGTATTTGTGTAGAAAGGATAATGATGTTTAAAAAAAATAGTGGCAGCCGATTTTAAGAAATTCGTGAAAATGGAAAACTTAAAACCCTTTCAATAAAGTTACAGCTCCGATTGATGGATTTTGCCAGCAATCTTCCTGTCAGATGCGATACTATTACCTAAATGAAATGCTAAGTTTGAGCTCGCCGGAAATAATTCGCTTATGTAGTGAGACTTCGAAACATGTATTTCCGGTGAAAACTCAATTTAGAAAGTTTATACACGATCGTAATACTTCCTCTTACCACAAGAGTAAGTGATCACCATAACAACAACAAAATACTTAAACAAAACAATATAATTACCATAACAACAGCAAAATACTTAAACAAAACAACATAATTAACAAAACATAACAACAGTGAAATTATCACTCGTCTTTCTCTTACTGAGAATGTTCCCTAGAATGTTTGCAATTTCTTTTTTTTCATTTCTTAACATTTCATGATTTGGATGATCTAAACATGAACTTTAGAGGGAAAACCCAGATCAGAGCGCACTCCCATAACACCTCTTAAAAAAAGTACATACAAACAAAAAAAGAAAAAGATATTAATATTATTAGCGGTTATACCATGGTTTAAAGATAAATTATTGAACCCTAGAACTTGCAGTGACTTCAGCAAGATAATAATCTTAATGGTTAGGGTAAAGCTAGGAGAGATGACGCGGTAGGAGAGAAGACGCAGGCTTTTCTTCTCTTGTTTGTCAAGGACTAGAGAGATCAGAGAAGCGAACATATTGCAAAATTCTTCAGTTATTTTGTGTGTTCTTCTGTGCTCTAGGAACATTTATACGCATCAGGCGTGTGTTTTCATAATGTGAATTTTCATAACGCTTAGTAAATTTTTTATATTAATTGCAATTGAAATGAAAGATTTCCAGCTGTCGTTAAAGTTGGACTCGTAGACATAGTGTTCTCCAAGTTTCATGTCGATCAGCCATGTAACCTTCACAGAGGAGAGGTCCCTTACCTATGGTGCGTCATCTATCCTACCATAGTAGGAGAGACGGTCAAATGTAGTGTATTTGTATTTTGTTTCTGGAATAAATGAGAATGTCTTTTTTAAGGGAAGGGAATAGCTACTAAGTGGTTAGCGTACTGGACTCCCACGCGGAGAACCCGGGTTCGAGTCCAGCTGTGCTACCCTTAGATTTTTTCTTCCTAGGAGCCTCTGCAGCTCACTGTCCGGTGATGGACAGTGTTGTCTGTAACGAGAGAACACTGTCCGGAGGCCGGCAGTGCACCGCCGAGAAGGCTCCGGGTGCAAATCCATAGATGTTGACGCGCCTTAAATTAAAAAAAAAAAAAGTCTTTATTTTGAAAAATAACATATTTTTGCTGATAACAGTAGTTGACATACGTTTTATAAGAATTGCATCTTTAATATATCTCCTGAATTTTCATACAGGGTATAACTTTGAAATGTGCGTCGTCTCTCCTAGCTTTGCCCTATATGAAGTTTCCTTGAAAATCCCTATAGTTATGCTAATTTTACCTTCTTCTGGAGGAGTTTTGCGGAACATTCGAAGCTAGTCCTGGAGGGAGACTAGTAAGCTCCGCATGCGTTACATCTTCCCAGGAGGGAGCGAAGGAGGAACTTTGCTATGGTTATAGGGTACTGCCTCATTAGTAAACACTCATAGTTTATAGCTCTTGTGGAGGTGTCACTTTGCTCGGAAACGGTGCCAAAGTTTTGGAACGGAAATTGCTTGGTCTAGGAATCAAAAATACCACAATCCTGACGGTACAGAACGGCATCTCCGAGGAGGAGATCGTTGAATTAGCCGTTTCCCCTGCCAAGGTTCGCTAAATACAGCTTTATTTAAATAGACAAGAGTAGTTTTGACTCTGGATTATATGTAATTATTCGGAGGCAATTTTAGTACAAAACTGGCAATTAGCGTTTCTTGTAAATTGGAATCAGCCTGTTGTTTATAAAAAAAAGACGTGAAATGTTTAAAAATTAATTTTTACATAACACCAGAACAAAGCTATAAGTGCATCTTATTCGTGAAAAATATTCGTATCTGTAAATTGTATTTATTTTTCATTTATTTTAAAATGATTTATTTAATTTTTTGTTTTGATAATCATATTCTCTGTAAATTATTTATCTTATCTGCCGTAAATTGGATGGCATGATGTCTTATAATATAAATATTATTTTTAGCGTAATTATATCTGTGATTCATTTAAAAATTTCTTTGTTTACTTGTACTTGACACACTTTTATCTTCTTAATTTCGCAATTTTAATGGATTAAAAATAATGATGACATAAAAAAAAACAAAAAAAAAACTAATGGCATCAAAATCATTTCAAATTAGCTATAAACGACTGAAATCCGACCATTGATATTCTAGGATCAAGCCAGTTTGGAGAAATTTTTTTGTTTTGTTTTTTGCGTACGCTAGACTTCCTGTTACATGAGCGCTATGAGTTATAACTTTTCTGTTACTTCCGATTTATCAATTTTGACTGAAACAAGCTATCATATCGAAATCTATGGCATTTTCAAAATATCATGATTGGTCTTCCAGCGAATTTTCGTCTTTGAGCTATACTGTTTTCATAAACATACATACAACACATAAACACCCAGATCACAGATCATTTGCTAAAGATCATTTTTTCGAACCCTTGGGTGCGCCACTTTAAAATATGTACTTCTAATGAACAACTCATTTTTGATATTTTAAAGTTTTCAGAGTATAAAAAGAAAATCTAGTATATTCAAACACTCACACAAGTTTCTCTCAGTTTTCCTAGTGTTGATGGACAAAATTCCAATAAAGAATTGTTAATTAAATATCTAATTCACTTATCATGTACCTGTGTGAAAGAATACATTCCAAACAGATATGGCAATACGAAAAAAGTGCCTAATAAACTCAGTTTATCAGTCCCCCCGCATAAAGTGCCTCTCAGTTTGTCAGCCCCCCCCCCGTGAAAATAAATTTTGCCGGAATAATAAATGTTGTAAAATAGATGTTGAGGTTCGGTCATTACAAAAAAAAAACTCTTTTTAAATTTTCACCGACTTTTCAGACCTTGAAAAAGGCAATAAATATTTGCCGAAACGTCGATGCAAATTTAAAAAGAATTATTTTTTTTTATAACTAAACCTCATCTATTTTACAACATTGAATATAGCGGTCGTAACGAACTCCAAAACATCAGATAATAAATGTTTAAAAATAAAGACACACTCCTCTGACTTATATAGTCAGTATTCCAGGCCTATCACTTTTATAGGAAACTTTTACTTTCCTCGAAAATTTAATATTTAAATGTTCGTTGGGAGGGGAGAGCTTACAATGTTACTAAACTTGATATATCAAAATAATAATTAATTAACCTTACATAAAATTGAAAAAAAAAAATCGTTTCATTACTTTTAAGTGGTTAAGACAGATTTACTTGAAAACTTTGTATCATGTTAAAAATGATTAACTAAAAATAAAACAATCTAAAATTCTAAATAAAGGTGAAGCATTAATTTTAAACTTTACTTCTTTATTTCTTTATTTCACAAAAGTGGCGGCACTTGTAAACATGCGATTAGCAATGTTAATCACGTTGCATGTTTAACACAATGAAAAATCTAATGTTAAATGAAAGCAACTTTCAAGTAGTGGACTACCATATTGTTATAGTTCAATCTAGTATTTGATCTATACAATTCTATCTAGGTTCTATATTGCGTGCCACATTCTGCTCACATAGTCAATGATATGGATTCTTTTACTCTATCGCTGTGTTAATCGAATTCCAAAAAAAATTCTAGGCGTGTTAAACTCTTACGACTTTATAGAACTGCAACTTTACATGTTATAAATTGACAAACTTTCTCCATATTAAAAAGAAACACTTGAGTTTCCGGATTGAGACTGCCTCAATGGTTTGCTAGAAACCGACGTTTCGCTCATATAGCGATGAGTTTATTCAGGGACACCTTGAAAGCTAATGGAGGAAAATTGCAAAAAACTGAAAAAAAAAAAAAAAAACTGTTAGGACGCTATCCTAATGATATAAGGAAATACTTTCAGCTAGATGAATGTCAGCTGACTAATGCGAGGATAATAATGCGTTGTTATCTAGCTGGCGTTTACCATGGTAATGGATTGGCACGGCACGGACGGTCCTATTCAGTGTCTAGCCTGCTCCCCAGAGCCGCCTCTGAAAATATCTAAAAAATAAAGTTTATGGCAACTTAAATCCTGCCACCACTGCAGAATTTCTGAAGCCTGCAAAGAAATCCGTTCCGATTCTATAACGCAGTCAATGTGGAATAATAAATATATAGCAACCGAATGCAGAGAATTTCTCTACCATTTTGTTCCCATAATGGGACATCAACAACATACATTTTCTAATCCGAATGGATTAAGAGAGGGAACAAAAGTTTTCCATTAAAGCATCCCTTGAAACATTTTGGAGATTTTGGCAGGCAAGCGAAAAGCGGAAAAGACGGTGCCCAGTTTCTAACTCTTGAAACAATTTTTAAGTTCATACATACGCTAATTCACATTAAAAAACTTTTATCACTTTTCTGACTAATATTGGAACAAACAGAAAAAACTGAAAAAGAAGAAGTTTTTTGCAACACCCTTTTTGGAGGGGAGATATGCACTGCGTCCCAAATGTGCCCACCATGAGCCTTCTCAATGCAATACCGGCCTCTGAGCAGTGTTCTTTAGTAATAGGCAGCTGCAGAGGCTTCTAGGAAGAGAAAAATATAAGGCAGCATGCTGGATTCGACCCAGGTCCTCCGCGTTGCGGTAGTGCGCTACCACTGGCTAACAATAGTCTTAGAATCGCTTCCCGTCTTAGAATCCCTTCCCTCACTAATGTCTTAGAATGGTAATGAAAGTAGACGAAAGTAAAAAAAATGGCGCCTATTTTCGCCATTTTGTTAAATTACACAGATTGTTAACGTTTTATTTATAAGAAGACAATAACCCTTGCTTAAAGTCTAAAAATATATAATAATATTTCTGCATTGCAGGAAAGGAGGTCTTTGGGTGAAACAACTTGCAGTAAAAAGAGGTATGTATGAAGAAATTTCGTTTGTTTAGTTGTAAAACTAAAAAGTATAAGAAGCGGCATCTATTGAATATTTGGCATACTTTATTACAAAGATTTTGTCAATTTAAGAATTTTTTTTTTAATGCAAATATTTATTCAATTAAAAAAAAAAAACTACTTATATTTAATCAGAATGACGATCGAGTTATCTTTTTATTACTCGGTCAAAATAGTAATAATAATAAACTGTAACGCAATCTATTAGGAAAACATGATAGACAATTTAGTACCACGACCATATACATAGATTGTGCTAGCAACGTTTATTGAGGAAATCCCGAAAATAGACTATTAGTACATTGCAATTCGGCTAGATAGCACTCTATTATAACTTTCAAGCAAATTATCGTAACTTTTCATTATTTAATCTCTCCTATAGTTTGTTCGTATGAATCTTTTTAAAATCAAATTATGCATTGTAATTATTGAGCTAATTCATCTTCATTTCAATACGTTAAAACGAAAACGGAAAATATAACAGTGTGAACAATTACCGTAATTCACTATTTTAATTAATAAATAGTCTCCATAGTGTAGAGAGGAAGCAATAATATTAATCAATAATAAATGTGTTTTCAAAATTTAGAGTATAAAAGAAAATAGGTTAAGAGGAAGTGCGTTTTTAAAGGTATTTCAATTTTCTAGGATTTTATCCATAAAAAAAAAATACCGACGAATTTCATTAAATTTTGTTACACTAACTACGAATACAGAGGCCTATCACTTTTGTTGGATACTTATTTTTTCGACAAAGTTCAGGAGTGTATTGGTATCCTCAAACAAATTTTTTATGAAGCTTTGATTCTTCTCCAACTGATGTACAATTGAAGATAAGCAAACAACATTTAATGAGTGTTATAAGTTTTGAAGAAAAGTTGGCGAATAAATTTTTGTAAACTGTAGTAAGGAGAAAGTTGTGTATGAGTGTTTCAAACCAGATTTTTTGGTTTATATGAACTAGTTGATAGTTTTATCGTATCGCAACTATTGAGTCGAATCTTTTTCTGAATGTAATCGAAACGAAATATCAACTTTTGTGCAGATTATCAACTAGAAAAATGAAATAATATATTTTATAATTTTTTTAAACCATGTTTACTTCTCTCACTGTATCTCACTTTTGTATTAATAACATGTGGTGGCAAAATAGTCATACACGACTTCCTCCCACTCCAATTAATATTAATAATTTAAACAAAAAATTCTTAAAACTGCAATGGTTACAAACTTTAGCTGGGGCTGGCCATAAAAAAATGTGATCGGGGTTATACCTGAGTGGCCAGGCCGCACTAAGGGCTTTGAGTAAGCCTTGGTGGAGTTCCAAATTAGTGGGAGAATGTCGGAGAAGGCTCAATGCTTTAGCTCGGAGGGGTATGGTGCGCCTCTACTGGACACCCGGATACGCGGGAATAGAGGGCAATGAGAGGGCAGATCAGTTGGCTAGGGAGGTCATCATCACAACCATTCTGTGGTCCCTAAACAGCCCTGGCTGTCACAAACGACGTTTCGTGACAAACAGATTAGACTCTGGGAGACGAGAGTTTTGGAGAAACTCTGGGGGGACACGCAGGGGTGCCTCCAGGCCAAAAGATTTATAAAGACAAGTAAGCAGGGAATTTCGGAGTATCTCCTGTCCCTCAGTAGGACGGGTCTGAGGACTTTGGTAGGGATAGTGACTGGACACCCAAGTGTGTTTAATATAGGGAGGACGTGCAGTCCCATTTGTCAGAACTGCGACGGCGGAGTTAGGGAAACGGTGTACCACTACTTATGTCAGTGTCCCCGTTTCGCTGTAACTAGGTTTCGTGTATTTGGGAGGGCACCACTCTCGCAGGATTGCCTGGGCGAGTTGGAGTTTAGGGATATCTTGGGATATTGTAGATTAACCGGTAAGCTACCGGGGGAGACTAATTAAGGGGATATGGGGGTATCGGGGGGATAAAGGCCACATAGGCTTAGGTCCCGCGCCATAAGGCACCCGACAATCATAATAATATTTCATGGAAATCACAGTTGAATAAAGGCAACGTATCACTGTTATACACTAACTGTTTGAACAGTGCTACTTCTCTGAAACTAGTGGCCAACGGGGGTGACTCTTTGTGTTTCCAGTATATCTATATGTCAAGTCTCTGCGGTTCAGTTCACATATTGCGGAATAATAATTTTATTTGTTATCAGGGCAAAGCCCCGCACAAAGGGTGCGGTCGGTCACCAATACATAAACATTTACAAATATTAATAGCACTAATACAAAAGCAAAAGCAAAATACAATTAGATGATGCTATGAAAATAAAACAAAAAATAACTTTTTATTTTATTCGTTCAACAAAAATGATCTTAATTTTAACAATTCTGCAAAATAATAAAATAAGTTTCTTATATCTGTAAGATTTATAGAACGAAAAATTACAGGAAAATCAAAATAATTACTATTAATTATAAATTGTAAATAGTGCAACCTCAATGGGTGTACATTGGACAGGAAAATAAAAGATGGAGTAAGTCTTCTGGTTCTTGTTTGTTACAAATACTACATAACTCTATGGGATTAATTTTGTATGTAATGCCATCAATGGTTACTTTAATAATAAATTTTTAACTCGATCTTAATTGGGCCAATAACTTTGTGAATTTAAGTTGGTATATTACAACTCAAGTAAGACTGAGGCTGTTGATTTTTAACATCCAATGCAGAATAAATTAGACTAAAATTAGATCTATTTACACGATCAATATCTTGCTCAATCAGATAACTCCGGCAGAAAGTCAAAATATCATTTTTTTTTTCCTCAACTGCTCAAGGATCTTTTATGGCCAACAATTCAGAGAGATCAACACAATTAAAAACGTTCACATCTGAGAAATCCAGTTGTATTTAACATTTGCACTTTTATATTGTTCACACAGTCTAGAGAAACACAGAAACGGATATCTATTGGAGGGCATAGATTTTAATTTATACAACCAATTGATTGCTAATTTCAATATCCTATACCTAATGTGCACTGCTCCAACCTCCAAACGTACCGCAAAATTAGGGGTACACCGCGGCAATCCCAATAAACTTTTATAAAAATTCAAGTGACATGATTCCAAATTGTCGCAGTACCTAAGACCCCAAATGTGGACTCCATAAAGCAGCGTTCCATGATGATAGCCTCCTGAAGTTTTATTCTGGCCTCCCACTTAATAATTTTAGATTTAGCACAAACGTTTATTACAGTACCAATCGCTGTCTTTGTCTTCGCCAGTGCTTGCTCTGTAGCTTTTAAAAAATTACCCGAGTTGGAATACATCACACTCAAATAGTTATAAGTTGGAACATATTCCAGTACATCATTAAAAAACAAACATCTATTCGCTTTGTATGAGATTTTGAAAATTTTACAACTTTCGATTTACTGGTATTAACGCAGAGATTATTTTCTTTACAATAAACTTCTAGGCAGGTAAGTTTTGATCGGATATCAGTGTAGGAATCGCCGAATATAACCATATCATCCGCATACATCAACATCATGATATCAGAGCGACTCCCAACTGGAATACCAAATAACCCTCTGTCTCTAAAGTACATCTCAACGTCACTAATATAGAAGTTGAATAACAGCGGGCTCATTGACTCACCTTGTAAAACACCCTCCGTGATATCAATCGTTTCTGATAACTGGTTGTCACATCTAATTTGCAAAGTCGCGTTATCATACATAAATTTTAGAAGCCTGATAATTTTACTACTAACGCCAATCTTGTTCAATTTTAATCACAATAAATTATGATTCAAACTGTCAAATGCTCTTCTGAAATCAATAAAAGCACTGTACAATTCACCTCGGGAACGGGACAATTTAAACTGCAATAAAGATGTTAATACAAAGATACTGTCAATACAGCCTCTACCCGCCCGAAAACCATTCTGCGACTCCGGGATAATATCACAAGTGTCAGACCATGATATTAGCCTATTTAAAACAATTAAGGTAAATATTTTCAGCAGTGAAGTTGCTAACTCAATCAATCGGTAGTTAGTTAATTGTGCCCTGTCACCTTTTTTAAACAGATTAAAACCAATAATTTTTGTCCAAGACAGTGGTAATTGTTCTTTAGAAAAAATATAATTGAACATTGTTACAATATATAGCAGCCAGTTTTGGGGAAGGAACTTATAAAATTCATAATTAATATCATCCATTCCTGGAGCCTTTCCAAACTTACACTTAGTACGTGAAGCAATTCCGGAAGATCTATTTGAGCATCTAAAATTGGATGTCTTACATCAATAAAAACTGTATTAATTACATTTCTAACTGGATATATATTCTTAAAATGAGCTTCCCACTCTTCACAAATAATAGCGGGTTCAGATCTGACATGTAAATTATTACGGAACGCGTTCACGGTATCCCAGAACACCTTGCTATTTTTATAAACCCCCAACTTTTCCACAATAGAGGTATTATATTGCTTATTTTTAGTTTTCAATAACTGCACATACTTTTTCTTTTCATTAACATAATTGTTTTTTAACGCAACATTGGAACCAGATGACTTAAACTGTTTTAAGAGAACATTTACTTTCTTTTTTTGTGTAGTACATTCACAATCATACCATGGTTTGTTAAACAACCTGTTACTTACAGAACCCACATACCTAGTACTAAAGAGTACTAGTGCATTAGAGATCTCGTAAATAGCCAAAGTCAAATTTTCGTACATATTATCAATAGAAGCTGTGGTAAAATTAACCGAAATCCTATTCGATAATTGCATCATATTTCTGCATAGATCACCTTTATTATAATCCCATTTTAATTTAAATATTTTTTCTGCTTTTTTTCCTATTAGAAGATGCAAATCCGGGTAAATTTAAAATAACACTCACAGGAAGATGATCGAATTTTGATACTATATTCTCTACTTTTAAATCATACAATAAGTGTAAATGAAATAGATCGGACCAAAACAAATCAATTGTACTCGACCCAGTTGATTGAATATAAGTAAAATGACCTATTGAATCACTTATCGAGCGGCCATTCATAAGAAACATAGAATGTAATTCCATAAAATCTATTAAATGTTTACCTCTAACATTACAAACGGAATCCATATTTCTTCTTTGGTTTAGCGAAGTTCCATGGAACACATTTACATCACCCTAAAGGGCGCCTTCCACTGCGAGCGAAGCGGGCTCCGTTCGGTCTCCGTTCAACTCGCGAAGGTGTAAGTTCATGTAAGTGCTTCCACTATGAAAAGAGTGAGCGGAGCGGACTGAACGAGTATAAAGAGTTACAAAAGTGGTCGCAGAGTTGAGCGGATTTGGGACGGACTCCGTTCGACTCGCAACGCCAAATCTCATAGAAGTGCTTCCACCAATAGATGAGTCAGCGGAGCGGACTGAGCGAGGAAAAAGGAGCCGTTGTGTCACGCTGTGCAATGCTAGTTTTGAACGGTGTCCGCTAGCCCTTCCCTACCTCCCTCCCTACTTATGCGCGCCTTCCACTGCGAATATCTTTTTCAGCTCATTCTTGAACATGTTCTGTGACTGCAGTATCGTAGTTTATTTGAATAAAATGGAGCTTTTTATTGAAACAGTGCGAATATACCCTTGTTTATGGAATACCAGCGACAGAGATTATCATCTTGTAAATCGTAGAATATCCGTTGTAAATCACCTTTGACAGGTCTCTCTCTAATGTGGTAGCTCATCCAAAATCTTGGTTTGTTACGCTTCTTTTTCTTATAACTATAGACTAGCAAGCATTTACTTATCGCATTTAATAGTCATCATCAATGGAATCGTCTGGCATTATTACTAGAAACGAAAAAGAAAACTTCAACCACGACTTGCTCGATCCAACTGGCTATGATGAACTGGTGACCATTCCATCTCATTTCTCGCTTAGCTCAATCCGCTAGCAGGTTTCCGAATCCGCTGACAATGGAAGGCAAATACCTCTTTTATGTAAAACTCTTTTTAGTGGAAGGTCAAAACTATTTTACTCCGTTTCGCTCAGCTATTTCATGCTCATTACCCTTTTGCAGTGGAAGGCATGCTTAAAAGGTCTCCAACCCTACAATTGAAATCTCCACCAATAAACAACGGGCAAGATCCAAATTTATGTTTTATTTCATAAATAGTTGATTCCAGTAAGTCTAAAACTGAAGTAATATCTACTGAAGGATTGAAATAAACCACACCTAAAATAAAAGGACACTTTTCTAAAACTATAAACACAAAAATCCAATGATGACATTTTTCCAACACAGAAATTTGTATATTTTTACGAACACATATCAATAAACCACCACTGGCTAGACCAAAACGCTTTTGTTTAATTGCTTGTGAGTTAATTGTTTAACACCAACGATGCAGCATCCTTTACTAAATGGGTTTCAGTTGAACAAAAAATATCTGAGTTGAGTAAAGAGTTTAAATCATTGAGATTAGCAAATCCTTTCATGTTCCAGAGCACAACCCCTAATTGTTTAACAGTATTACCAATACACGAAGTATTCCCCAACTGCTAGGAAGCTGTTGAAGAGTTAGTAGCCCTGTACTTCTTAAGCATTTGTTGCGTAATTTTCCTATCCGGAGTGTTAAGCCGTAGTTCTACTTCCGTTCTTTCAATTACTGGAGCCTGCGGAGCATGTTTTGGTGGTGTCATCACTTTCCCGTCTTCTTACATTCTTTCTAGGGTTGACCGGGTCTTCATTTAATATATCCTTAACAAAAATTTTCTTTCCGTTTTTGAGTACAAAATTATACTTTAATTTAGCAATATTTCCTTTTTCAGTTACTCGTTTGACCCATCTATAAAGAATTTTTCTTTCTTCCCTGATTTCTCTAGGGAAGTCTTCATTTAAAAAATAGTTGGAACCCTTGAGCAGCATTTTTTCGATAATATTTCCCTCTTTTTACTTTCAGAATCTAATTTTACCAATAAGGGATTATTACCAGCTCCTCTATCTAATTTTCGGAACTAAACAATATCATTTGCATTACATTCCATCTCTAATTTTTTAACTATGAAGTTAACAATTTCCTGCAAACAGCCTTCCCTATCGAGAGGTTGAAAATTCAAACCATAAATTATCAGATTTTTACATCTTGCTTCTCTTTCTAAATATAAAATCCTAGAATTCTGTCGATTATTAACTACTTTCAATTGTTTATTTTCCTTTTTAACTACTTCTAATTCTTGTTCAATTATACGAAGTTTAGTATTCGTGTCTGAAACTATTTGCTTCTTTTCATCGATCTTTTTACTGTTATCAGTAATGCTACTTTTTAAAGAATGAATCGCAGCTAAAATTTTATCTGTATCACCCATTTTAATTTTACGTATTTCAGGCTAAAATTTGAAAAATTTTAAAAGAGAGAAAAAATAAATAAATAAATAAATAAAAAAGGAAAAATTACAGTTTGAAACTACTGCCAGAGAACTGAAGTAAACAAAATAAGAAACCTTTTACTTACAGTTGGCCATAATAAAAGTTTATAGAAAACAATAACATAATAATCTGCTCAAGTAAATAGACATATCAGAAAATCAGAACTCTCACCACTACTTCACTGATAATCACTTATACGTAAATAAATAACTAAATTTAACAATTGTTCTTCTCCAAATATCTCAAAAACGGATCGATGAATTTCTTTTAAATTTTGCACTATTACAGTCCGACGTAAACACTAAGTTCGTGTCAAAACTCAGCTTTCAAATCGCTCTTAAACCAGCGTTTTATGTCAAAAACCAGAGAGTAATTTCACTGTAATCAACCGTACCACTGTCCGAACCGAACTCATATTGCGGAATAAGTTTCGTAATCCGTCGTTTTACACAAATATCTGTCGGCTAGCATTTCCCATCTGAGCTTCATTGGAAGTTCCCCAGCTTCAGCGTGAATTACATCTATTGGAGTGCTTTTCATGTAACCGAGACAAAGCCTAAGGCATTTATTCTGGATAACCTCCAAACACTTCAGCCTTGTTTTATTGAGCTGTCCATAAAACTGAGAACAGTAATCAAAATTGCTGCGGATAGTAGCTCTATAAAATAACAAAGACACATATATATTTTTTTTAATAATATATATTTTTTTTAATATATTAATTATATAAAAACGTAATTGTATATTTTATAATGACACTTTCATTGGCTTAAAGTTAATTTTAATTAAAAAAAAAATTATATTTAATTTTTGTGTGAAACATTCCATTGTACTGAACCTTGATGGGAAACTAGAAACTGAGAATACGTAATATTAAAATCACTAAAACAATACGCGAACTAAATTTGCATTTTATTAATTTTCAATCAAAATAATTCCTTTATTTGTATGGTAATAGATATGTGAGAAGAAGATCAAAGTTTGATGGTATGATATTGCTAGTTAAGATACACATGCATAATAAAATTTTATTTATGAAGAAGCATGCAGCAGGTTTATTCAGGTAGAACCCCATAGTGTCCGAGAATTATTACATAACACAAGACAGTAAAACATAAAGATGGAGGAGTACATTATAAGGAATATACTGAAGCTATTTATGAAGCGTACTCAGCAGGTTATAATATGCACTTAGTTTGGGATTTGCACGAGTAGTTTGTAATTTTCTGGATTTATCACCAACATTAACGTGTAAAGAGAAGCGAGGATATTCCCTTGTATTAGTGTGTGACCTCTAGCAAATTATAGTACTCGACTATTTCATACTTAATAATAAGCCTAAAAAAGAAAAGAAAAGAGCAAACAGTATATTTATAACTTATTTCAAATACCACTTATATTTAAATATGTATAAAATTCCTCAATATAATGTCTACAACTAAAAGTTCAGATTTGTCCATATGAGCTTAAGCGATTGCTACAAATGAATAAGAGCTATAAAAACACTTTAGACAAAGGAATTAAACATTACATTTTTTTTTTCTGTCACCGTAAATAAAGTAAATAACAAAGGATATAAAAACATGTAAATTTAGAGAAAAGTATTCTACAAAAAGATTGTAGATTGTTATGTTAATGTTTAACAATATTTTATCATAATTTTTTTTTTTTAAATTTTTTTTACATGTGTTTATTTGGCTTTGTTTTACGTTAAGTTTAGCTTTTTTTTAGATGAGCTCTGGTTAAATTGTGGTAAAACTTTACGTCAATTATTGTTGTGAGGAAATGCCTTTTATTATACTTACTGAATTAAAAAAAAAAACATAATGAAATTTACAACTGCACGTACAATTGCGACTGCAACAAGCAAGTAATAGATAAAAGAAAAATAATCACCATTGGTAACAATTATTGCCCTCTATCGGCAAACAAATCAATTCTAGCGCCGTCTCAGTCGACAATTGGGTTTATAAGGAAGGGAGATAGATAAGAGGTGGTCATTTAGTGGGTTAGGATAAGAAAAGAGAAGAGAGTGTAATTTCTTATATCGAACAGGAGTTAAATCTTGCACAAAAGATATTATCTGATCGGAATAGAATTTATTGAATATATGTAATATGTAGCATTGGTAGGTTATTAGGCCTAGAATTTTTTTAAATTAGAATTGTGACTAGAATCACAAAAAAACAACAGAAACCACCAAAAATAACAAAAAACACAAAACCATTGAAAACAACAAAAATCACATAAACAATGAAAACCACGAAAAACAACAGAAAACACAAAACCATTGAAAACAACAAAAATCACATAAAACAATGAAAACCACGAAAAACAACAGAAAACACAAAACCATTGAAAACAACAAAAATCACATAAAACAACAAAAAACACCAAAAACAACGAAAATCACAAAAACACAAAATCATTGAAAACAACAAAAATCACATAAAACAATGAAAACCACGAAAAACAACAGAAAACACAAAACCATTGAAAACAACAAAAATCACATAAAACAATGAAAACCACGAAAAACAACAGAAAACACAAAACCATTGAAAACAACAAAAATCACATAAAACAACAAAAAACACCAAAAACAACGAAAATCACAAAAACACAAAATCATTGAAAACAACAAAAATCACATAAACCACCAAAAACAACAAAAAACACATAACCACTAGGAAACAACAAAAATCCTAACCTAATCTAACCTAGCCCAACCTAATCTAACCTAACGCAACTTAATCTAACATAACGTAACCACAAGAAAACAACAAAAACTACCAAAAAAAAAAAAATCAAAAATAACAAAAAACAACAAAATCACCAAAAACAATAGAAACACGAAAAAACAACGAAAATTCTATCCTAACCAAACCAACAAGCTAACCCAGCCTAACCTAAAAGACAGGATTTTTTTTTTTTTTTAAATTATTCATTTGCAAATTTTATTATTTCCATTCAAAATATCAGAATTTTCTTCAGTAAGTGAATAAATATTATTCAGAACTTTATCAGAAAGTAATTAAAATAAAGAACCATTGTAATTGGAAATAATTATTGATTTGTTTGTTTACCCTTGAAGGGCCAAATGTACTTTAGTTTTTTGTTTTTTTTTGTTGGTATTAATTTCATAAATTATCCTTTAATCAGGTTAAAAAAAAACGCCCAATATCGATCACTTTTGTTTGAATCTTTTTTCGTAAAAATTCATGTAAGACATTTATGCTTTCCTTA
The DNA here is from genome assembly GCA_011037195.1 of Triatoma infestans. NCBI lineage: Eukaryota > Metazoa > Arthropoda > Insecta > Hemiptera > Reduviidae > Triatoma > Triatoma infestans. The sequence continues at coordinate 56,873 of JAAEAF010001452.1, read as the reverse complement.
AAAAAAGCAGTCTTATAAAGCTTAGATTCCTCCCATTCATGTAAATTGAAGGCAACTAAACATCTAGCTAGAATTATAGGTTTGAAGAGAATTAGCCAGTAATAACTACGTTAATTGCTGTAAGTGAAAGTTGTGTGAGTGTTTCACACCAGATTTTCTTTAAAATAATAATTGGAAAATTTTTTAGTTTTCAGTTCAGTTTTAAAAGTTATCTACTTTCTAATGAATTATATTTCCATTCAAAGAGAAAATATTTGTCAATTCTTTTTTAGTAATCCACTTCAATTGCAAATTGGATGTACTTGGTATTCTAGGAAACGACCCAGGCACTACTGTAGATCTTTAAACAGAATACGCCAATTAAAGGCATTATGTTTATTTTAATTATCCAACTATTTACTTCCACTTACATTGCTTTAAAGAAAGTAAACGTGTAGAAAAATGGCGAGTTTAAAAACTTTTAAATATGTGGATGGATGGGTCCGCAATGATGGAAACATCTGGTATTTTATCCGTCATAGCATGCATCGGATTTTCATCCGTCGTCAGAGCAAATTCAGCAAGTTTGTGTAGAGAGAGCACTTCAACGTATTGTTTCTGTTACACTAACACTTGCTGGTTTGGTAGTTGTATATATGTGGGAAGGTTATAAGGTTATGTTATTGAAAATAGTGTACATGCTATTTATTATACACTATTTTCTAATTTCTAATCATAATTTATAATAATTCCATTTTGTCATTAAACATACAAATATAGTAACATAACCTTATAACCTCCCCACATATATACAACCAACCAACCAACAAACAAGTGTAAATTTAACAAACATTACGTTGAAGTGAACTCTCCACACAAACTTTGCTCTGACGATGGATGAAAATCAGAAACCGGTCAGAAAAAAAAAGAATATGCTTGCCACGACGGATGAAATACCAAATGTTAATAACTTTTGTTGATATTAAGCGAAGGAAGAACACTAGAATATATGAATATAATGGGATAAATCGTACAATATTGAAGTTCCTACAACACTACAATGTTTTTCCTTCAATAATCGGAATTCGTTGAAGGAAATAAGTTCTTAGAAAATAAGACTCATTCATTCGTTATGCTAAATTTAACAACTATGGTAGCCAATTAAACATTTTAAAGAGAAAAATAATGTGTAATATGTAGTTAAGTCCGCAATGTTGGATAAACTCTATGATTTTATCTTCATTTTCTTGGTTCTGACCTGTTTCGGATTTAATGATACATTTGTTGATTCAACCAGTGTGATACGTGACAGAAACATTACGTTGAAGTGAACTCTCTACACAAATTGATAGCCTTAATCTGACGATGGATGGAAATTCAAAACCGGTCAGAACTGTACAGAAATGAAGCATTAATATGACCAAATAAAAACATGGTTTGGTACACTCACAAATTGAGTTTCTATTAGTGCAATCATAATTTTCTTTAAGCCTACAATGTTTACTAAACGTTCAATTGAGTTTTCATTACAGATAAATAGATAAACATGTTTGGGATAATCTCTCTCACCCTACGCATACTTGCAACAGTACTTTAAATTAGATCAAATTATCGGAAAAAGTTTTCAAAAAAAAAAGCAATAGGTTTATATTTGTGTCGTAAACAAAATTAGAGAAAATTGCTGGAGCTTTTTACAAGAAAATTCAACGTTATTATTGTATCATACGTTTAAATATATACAAGTTATAGAATCATTCATTATTTAAAAGGAAACCTTACAGTTCCCTGGGAACCCCCCAAATATCAATTTTTTTGGAAAAATTATTCAAATAAAAGTGATCTGAAATATTTGTGTGTTGATAGTGTACGAATTTAGAGAAAATCGTCTGAGCCTTTTTTTTGTAAAAATCGCGAAAAGCACAACAACAAAAAAATCCAAATTCACATTTCCGATCAGTCGATTTAGCTGAAATCTTTCGTATTGGATGCCATGTTGTTTTATAAATCGAATTTCATGTTTGAACTTCGTCTTAAGATTTCGTCGGAAGAACCAAGACCACATGGCTAAAAACACGTCTCAATATCGATAGATAGATTGACAAGAAATGCAATACTTTTCTAATAGCATTAAGAGAAAGGAAAAAAATATCTGAACATATTCTCTTTTCTAAATACTAGTTTTCTTAAAAAGAAAAACATATTTTAGAATTAATAATCTAACAACTTCATTCCTAACATTTTCTTAAAGAAATAAATTCACTTTTGTATTTATTTCTTCTTGTAATTACCCTTATATTGTGGTCGAAATTTCCGATAGCGAATTGTCCATCTTTGCGAAAGACCCATTAAGAAAATAAGAATGTCTTAACGTCCCCTTGCACTGCTATTCAACTGTAACTTCTATTCTCTCTAAGGCTACTTGGCAGTTTCCTACTTCACTAGGATTGTTCTCAACTAGTAAATCTGCACTATTGTTTCACTCAGTCTATAATGGACTCGTTTTGTTTTCTTTTCCTTTTAAGTTAGTTCGTCAATAAACTACAATAAATTCAATATATTTTTCCGTGATTATAATTGATTAATTAATACTCTTAATTGATTTCTGTCCCCCTACACGTTCATTCTGTATTAAGTTAGTTTAAAGTTATTGAAAAAAATATGTTACAAAAAGTCCAATATAGGAAGTTACAAATTAATTCAGGCATTTCTTTTGCGTATGTTCTCAAACCGGAAATATTTGTAAAAGAACAAACAACTTGTTATAAAAAGTAATATACTTTTTTGCCATATTCTCTATCTAAAGACAATTTCGATTTGCCTTTCTATACTATCTTGTATAAAGCAAAATATAATATACACCTATCTAAACTCCGGAAGTGTAACTAAGGTATGACCGGAAAATCGTGCCAAAACCACACTGCTATGATATACCACATAAAACAGGAAATTGAACCTATAACTTGACCTACCTGTCAATATATTATTACTAACACTTATGTAAACTCAATGAAACGTTATAATATTTTTTCCCCTCTTTTATTTTGTTCGAATACAATATTTTCTAAATCGTTTATATTTATAGATAATCGTTTCATACGAAAACGTACTGTTACAATATTGTTTTATATAATCAAAGTTTAGTTAGTATAGAATGGAATAAACCAGATTAGTTAAATTTTATTAGATTAGAGTGCTGATTTCAGAAACATTCAAAAATAATAAGAATAAATACTTGTTTACAATCACAAATACAAAGAATTATAGAATAATTTGTTCACAATTTGTGAATGGTATAAAATGTTAACTGATAAACCAATTTAGCTTATACATAAAAACTTATGAATTATTAAAATATATTTAATTTTACATTAGATGTCGAAAAACTTAGTATTAAGCATTTCAGTCAAAATATTATCTTTGATTTTAGGACACTATTTATTATACCCTATTTTGCTTTTACTTTTGGGTTATCTATTTTTAAAGGATATATTCAGATTCAATGTTTCCAGTTTCCCGAAAAATCATACTCCATTCTTTCACTACTACGATGTATTTTTTTCTCTACTAAAGCTTTATTTATGGATTGAGCCAATAACTATGAAGGCCTCTGTAATGACACATGCCATAGCAATGTCAAAGTGGTTCCAGCCAGCTGCTATCTTCACAAAGGATGGCAGCAATAAAAGATAATTTATAACTAGTGGCCTAGCCGGCCGCTATCTTTAAGACAAGGCCGCGGCCAAACAACAAAGCCCCTTTTCAATACAAGGGTCAATACTTTACATCAAAACAAGCACCGATAAAGCTGGCCACTGACCTAAATCACTGGTCACCGAACTAACCAAGGTCGCACACTAGGACAGATGTCTTGGTGTGAGTGTTGCTAACACTAATATAAACTTCGCCCCATTGGAAGAGGGGATTATTCTATACCAGTACGTCAGTAGATTATTATAGACGAGTACATCGTTATACGAGCAGCAGTTCCGCGTCCCTAAACAGGTTTTACTTATACCTATACTTCATAGTTGTGCATCTTAGTTTATTTATTTTAATCATTCTAAATTATTAGTTATTTATCTCCTATTAATTTCTAAGTATTTCTTGTTAATAGTTACCATTACTCACGTTTAAATTGTTGTACAAATACAGTCTATTTTTATAAATTCAGCGTTAGTAATTCGAGAACTAACTTCCAAAAATCTCTAAACTAACTTCCGCCCTCTTCAAGACATCTACTACTTACTATAGGAATCACAATAAACGATTCCACTACACCTCTCTTAGCAGAAACTTGAATAATCGTTTTCACTTGAAACTGCGAAAATTTTTGTTGTTTTACGTGGGCTTAGAACGAATAAATTCTGAATTAAAACTGTAAAGGCGAAACCATTTATTATATTTTGTTTAATTTGCTAGGCTAAAATCTGAATAATTCTAATTTTGTGGAAATTGCATGCCTAGAAGAAAGGTATTTAATTTTTTGTATGAAAGAGGTATGTAAGAATAACAGGCCTTATCAGGATTCAATGCACATTGGATGATGGAAGCAAGAAGCAGGAGAGTTATATTTTAAATATATTTTAATAATTAAAAATACACCCATCTTTTTATGGTTAAATTTTAACATAAATGCCTCAGTTAAACATACACGATTATAAATATTAACTAAAAAATCCTCTTAAATGAGGCATCCCTTTTTCTTCCTTTTTGGTTCGTTCAAAAACTGGCCAACAAGTATGAAATACACAAGGTTCCAAAATAAACGTTTTTGGTCAACATATCACAATATTAAAGCACTAACCCAAAAAAAACTCTTTCTAATCCGTTGACAACTGTTATGTGATCACCATTGTTAGCTTGCGCGGTCTGTGACTCTTTTGTCACTCACTATTTTGAATTTGATTTTGACTCACTATTTTGAATGTTGGTGGAAAATAATAAAAAAAAATGTATAAGAATTTGACTTACTCAGAAAGACTACTGGAATCGCTGTTCGGATCCCACCGCTGCCACCAGATGTATTGGAATCAGTTGTCTTGAACAGGGAGTAGAAGTGAAAAATAGGTGGATGTTAGTTAGAGAGTTGTTACTCGAAATACGAACTACTGAATTTACGAAAATAGACTATATTTTAACAATAATTTAAAGTGTTTGAAATAATAACTACAATTAATTTAAAATGATTGAAATAGTAACTAAGATGCACAACTGTAAATGATTACGAATAATAATAAATATATGTTTAAACCTTGAATAGGGACGCGCTCGCGATGTGTGAAACTTAACTGCTTGAACTGACGTGAACTGATGTCTGAACGTTGAATACTGATTTGATACTCATGTATAACTGATCTGATGTAGACTGATGTAATACTGATGTATAACTGATCCCCTCTTCCAGTGCAACGACGTTTATATTGGTATCACTCACACATTGACAGGTGTGTAAGTACTAGCCACACTAAGACATCTCTTGCTGTATGTTGATCTTAGTTAGGTCAGTGACCAGGGTGACTTAGGTCAGTGACCAGGGTGGTGACAGATGGTGGCCAGTCAGTGATTATGAAAGACTGTTTGTTAGTAGATGGTAGCCAGGTGGCCTTTTGAGTGTTCGTTGATCCTTGTATGAAGGGAATACCGGCCAGGTGGCTTCTGTGCATTGACCGTATAATGACCCCTGTTTGAAAGGGTTTTAGCGGCGTTCCTTTAGCGGTGTTCCTTTGACCGTGTATTGACCCTTGTTTGAAAGGGTTTTGTTTGCCGCGGTTCTTGACCTGAAGATAGCGGCTGGCTGGAACCACTAGTTATAATTTTTAGATTTATAATTTAAAAATTATATCTTTTTCTTCTTGCTATCACATTACACTAACATTTCTAATAACTTCAATTCAATATTATTATGATTAAGCCGCGGATAATGATTTTCCCAATTCATTATCATTCTTATTTCTATTTTAATTGATTTAGAATGATTAATTTTCATTTTAAACTGTAACTCTTATTTATTTATCTATAATACTAGTTTTTGTCTTCGTATTATAATTAATTTGGTTTTGTCTGTAGGAGTTTGTAGTTCTTCGAAAATAAAGCTTGTTTTGCATTTTATCATTTGATTCTCATCTATCTAACGGCTATCCTTACTGTCCTCCATTAAAACCTCTTTTGAATCAAAATTTATATAAATTGTTCATTAAGAGTCACTTTTAAAACTTGTAATCATGGCACCTAATTTGAGTAGGCCTAAGTTAGTTTCCTCAAATTAGAGACAAAGACCAATTTGAAACAAAAGAAACTAAAATGAATTAATCATAGCCTTTTTATCTGAAAATGAATTCTCATATTTTTGATGGTCAACTTATCACATAACTAGAGAAAGATGGATAATTCACAAGACTTGCTATGGGAAATCCTTAAACCTTATTTATTCATGACAATTTGTAATGTTATATTTTATAACTGCCCACCTATTGAACTATCTGTAAAACTATAATGATTAAAGAATGTTTCTTCTGAAATGAAATTGGTTCAGCACACTGGTAAACACATTAAAAACTTTCACAAAGAAGCGCAACTAGGATATTAGAAATGTAACGTTAAATATTTAAAACTTTGTATTATTAATTTGAACTGGGAAATTATATTCTATTAAATAGATAAAAAGTAAATTTTGTTTTTAATATATAAATAAAATAGAATAAATTTATTTATAAAAAATAAAATATTTTTATTTACGTTGCTGGAAGCTCAATTTTATTCGGTTTTATATCTCAAGTGAACTTTATGTTTAAAATCGTCCTCCTAGAAGTACTAAGTTGCATTTCTTGGCGATTTTTTTTTTTCTAAAACAATTTTAACGATTGCCATTAACCTAGAAATATTTATGGCATTGCAAATATGATAGGATGGGATATAGATAAGATGGGAGAGACTAATGCAGAACATTTTAATATTTAAGCAATAAAAATATACTTATGAAGAATTACAATCATGAAGCAAGAAAATCATATTCATGAAGAATTGATTAGTTTGCATTTCATTAATTACCATAAATTAAAGCCTTATTAAAATGTGATTGATATTTTTTTTGCATAAATCGATACATAAAACTAACTTATGATAAAAGTCACTAAATACATCATTCAAATTCGTGAGGTTCCACCAAAAGTTTGTTTGCCATTATTATAAACGAGTGTTCATTGTGTGGTTGATGCCAAATAAAAAGATCACATGAGATGCATCCGTCCATACTATACTTATATTACTTACATTTTATAAGTAGTGAATAATAATAATAATAATAATAATGATAATAATAATAATAATAATAATAATATAAACGTTTTTGTGTATAATATTATTTCTTTTATATTTATTAATTGAAACTTTTCATCTTCATAAGCATTTCTACATGTAAACACATCAGAAGTTTTTACACAACTCATTTTTACAAATATAAAATCGATATAATTGTTTATAATTTTATTATTATTATTATATTTCCTGGTTATATTACTGTTTGCCAAGTTAATACTTATATTAGTTCATCAATTCATTTAAACCAAGAGAATTGCTGATCAGAATTCTCTTTGAAAATTCGGGCGTACTAGCACCAGTGTGAGAATTTTTATCGCCTTATATTTTCTATTAAGTAGCGATTTGAGATGCTATCTGGATTTGAGACGCTTATAACTGGGCTACTACATTCAGAGATCAGTTTCTAATCAGCATCAACTTTTGTTGAGCTACCCTCAATAAGATTCTTCAACATTTTGCTGAAGAAAGGTCCACTTCTAACACAGGTGTGTGGATAATTGCCACATCGTCAATTTAGAATCTGTACTCTTGTATTAATAAACGAATTGATGGAAGTTACATTCGTTCTATTCCTGCCAGCCATCAACTTCAAATACCAAACAGAGAGGAATAAAAATTTTAACTACTAAGCGGACCTACCCAGTTGATATGTCCTCGTTCCTCTGAATTTTTTAACATGAGATTATATCGCACTCTAAAACATGGCTTCAAGCATTTCAGTTTTTTTTTTATTTATAATATTCTCCTAAAAAGTTTCTAAAACGGTTCAGAGCCCATATGTAGTTCTTTCATAGTTCACGTTTAGAGTTAACTAATAAAGTTTGTCACAAATTAACTAAATCATTCTTAATAAAAAGGTTTTATCAGATTAACCTAATACAGGTCATCGTGGAAATTGAATTTAATGTTTTTTTTTTTTTTAGAGAAGCTATGATTTCCTCTTAAAGTCAATTGTTTTCCCGCAATATTATATAATAAAGTGAGTGATAAAAATTAAAGGAAGATCATCTACGTTAATTATGTTCTATAGCCGTTGATGTAATGCCAAGGGCAAAGTCGCATTAAGGTATTAAAGGGTGAAAGAAGCATGAAATTGGCCACTAATTGGACAGGTCGACTTTCAGAAAAGTGCTAGATAACAGTTAATAAAATGTCAAAAAAAAAAAAACCCTTTAGTAAATGAGCCAATTTACACTTCCTTTAAAACCGTCAGTGTCATTTGTTCAGTATATTTTGCTGTTTATTTTTTGTTGTACTTTTTTCTTTTAAATTCTTTTCAGATAAAAGTTGTTTGACAGATTCTGTATTGCTTTAACTTATTAACCACAAAATGTTTATTGGTTTTCTAATTCGTTGAAGGGATAAAAAAATATATTATTACATCTTTAAAAATTATATATTTTTTTCTCCTAAATTTATTTTTCACTCCTTTCTCATATTATAACACACTCAACTATATTAGACAAATGTATCTAATGTTTCTTCTGAGTGACTGTCAAAAATATGACAATACTGGATATGTGACATAATATATTGCTTGGTTGACAAACTGAACCGTTCCAACTATATGTAAATACAAATCCTAACATAACGATCTTTGAAAAACTCTTAACTAATATATTGCATTTCAGAAATAAAGTAGAATTGTAAAATTTTTCGCCTTAGAGAAGTGTGACTGAATTGGTTAATCACCTAATAATTATAATAATAATTTAATTTTACTACTCCAGTGAAACTGTGAAATAATGTACTCTGGGTGTTTGGGTCTTGGCAGTACTGGTAAAGACTAGATATTTTTCGGCATAGCCTACTTGATTAGCGATCGCTTTTGGGGTCGCTAACAAACAGTGCATCATTGATTATCTAATGCATTCTTTGATATGTATATTACTATCAATTGATTACAAATTAATATTGGGATTCACAGAAACTCTTTTCCTCCTAATTTTAATTCATGAATTGAATTCTTTGGAATATTTTTTATAATAACGGCGAAATTATGGTCATTACTGATTAATTCTCTCTCTCCAAGTAAAGCATCTCAAAATATAATGGTTTGAAATAACCGATTCAGAGAAGAAAGTTACTTTGTTTAATTTATCTCAAGCCGAACTTGGCATTATTTCATTATTTTCTATTTCAAAGATGATCATCAAAAGATTTAAGGCTAGTGTATTTATTTAATTTACCTCATTTAAGTAAAAATTTATTCTATTCATAATAATGTGTCAAGCTAGCCAAAAAAATAATATAGTAATTAGCATATGGGAAAAATTTAAATGACCTATGTAACAGCAGCCAAAGAGAAGCTCAGCAACCAAGAGAGTAAAGAGAAGAGGTACGAACCCAATCACTCTCTCGGACTGGAGTGGGAGAAACTGTATATAAATACAGCGACGGACAGTCCAGAGATATACAGTTCAACATTCAGTTCGATACAGTTCACTATAGTTCATCATCTCCAGTCACTTCGTGTCATTTTCATACCACTCTACCCAACCATTCTCTATTGTAAAGCCCAGGCAGCAGACTGTCTCTTTATTATTATACACAGTTAACCAGTTTAACCAAGTCTTCTCATTTCATCATCCAGACCCAAATGCTCTCCACCTAACGATCCATTACACCTATTTTAAATAATTTAATAAGAAAAAAAGAATTTGGAAAAAATATACGAATAGGAATGTCGAACTGTGTTTTGATATGAGAGAAGTACGTAGTGCGCGGCGTACGTTCTGATCGGTCAGAGAGAAGTTCGAACCGTGTGGCGTACGTTCGGTATGGTTTGAGAAGTTGAATTGTGTAACTAAGTGGTTCGTAATAAAAAATTACTAGCTATTTCGTATTTTACTTGTCTTAGCATGTAACAAAATTTTAATAAAAACCCAATTGTTTTAAGGATTATTTATTAAGAGCGTAATAACTCGACATATATGTGTTAAATTTAGCGCTGTTCCCCACTGGGGTCATAATGGCCGTCTGAGATTGGCCATTGCAACTGTTGGTGATGTCATGTGTTTTCACATGGATGTAGGCCAAACCTTCCAAACTTTAATCGTTTTATAACAGTACATGCATGATCAGTGTTCGTTCAGATAGTAGGCTGTGAGATTTGTTAGGAAAATGCTTACCTAAATGTATATTTGGTACACTTATTGGATACAGAAGAAACATATGCTTACAGAGCAACAGTGACCAACCATCAGTATGCGAAACACAATTTCGAAAATATGAATCGATTGTAGATCTTTCCCTTATGATCGAGAAATTCTGAAGAAAAGTTACTTTGGATGAAATTAAAATATCCTCATCCTATAATAAGGTACACTACTGTTCCGGTTCATATTGAATACCGAACCATAGAATTCTTTTCAAAAATAATTCAGAGGAAAATGCGTAAGTTTGATTTATCCAATGAATTGAGAGTTTGTTGAACGTAATTGTTATGCATACAAAAAATAAAGAAGTTTATTTTCTTGAAACTGTGTGAATGCACCGCCCGCTCTAGTGGGCGGTCAACCCGGACATTTTTCGGGGCGCCAAAATTTAGGGGCGATATTTTGGCTGTAAGTCGAGAATAATATTGAGGTGTTAAATACTCAATTAATACAAAATTTCACATATCGATTTTTTCGTTCGCTAAAAATTTACTAAGTGTAGCGTATTTATATTGTTCATGTCTAAAAGCTAAAAATATTTACACTATTATTGAAAAATTAACGCAGAATTTGTAAAGAACGATGCTTGAACTTGTTTGAACATGCATATTATACTTCTCTGAACAGAATAGCATTAGAATGCGAGCAGAGCGCTGATTTAGCTTGTGTCTGAACATGCATAGAATTGCTTAAAAAAAATATATAAATATTCTTAAGGGGCGGCAATTTGTCTTTTTGTCTGGGGCGACGTAACCGCTAGAGCGGTCGCTGGTGAATGAATCAACTGCCGTTATATAGATGAACCATATGTGATTCTGATATTTTTCGTGGGATTTTTGCAGCTAAAAAGAAAAACAAAATAAACCTGAAAATAAACAAACTTCAAATTATCTAATTTCAAGATATATGTCATGAGAATTTATTACTATAATAGATCTGTACCCAAGAGATATGAAGTAGTTAAAAGATGACAGACCAGTTATAATAAGATCCTTTCTACACACAAAAGATGACTTGCCCTTCACCCCCATACAACTTACAAAGAGGACCGACCCCTTTTACTCTCTCTCCTCTTTTCTATCTGGGTGAATTTTTAATCCCGCAATTTACCATGGTATACTGGGAAGAGAAGTAAGGAAGGTGGTTTAGGTCCAAGGCCTCTAGAAAAGTGCGGGAATTATTTATTAGGTTGCCATGGATAGTGAAGTGAGTAGAAACTAGAGCTTAGTACGTGATCGAATTTCTAATAAACGTTCCCTTTCGGCCCTGTACGACAATATTATCATCTTATTTATTTTTATTGGTTCTGTTTATTTCTTTTAAATCGCTTTTTAAGGGAAGGTTTTGCTTTATTTCATTTTATAATCGGAATAATTATTTGTTTCATATTACAAAAACTGAATGTCTACTTTATTTTTTCCATTATTTCCAACAAAATAAAAAATAGTTAATGCAGTTTTGGGGTAATAAAACTGATATTATTTTCTGATATGTTGCAAAATCTAGCAATAGAGACCATATTATTTATATCTAATACATTAATAAATTTACGATAAATGAATTTCGTTTATAGCATAAAATAATTATGAAAATAATAATTGATCTTTTTATGAAAACATTTAGAGTTTCAAATATTTAAAATATTACCGAGCAGCCTACTGGACTAATAAATATAAATTCTCCGTAAATATCACCTCTAATCCGTCCATTTAATAAAATTAGATTAAAATCTTCCTCAAGTGATAGAAGGTACTTCCCCATTAGGATTTAGAACTTTGTCTTTAGAATTTCAGCATCAGCTTTTTAGCGGCTCCAGGATAATCTGAGATTCGCCCACACTGCTATTGATGTCGCCTATAAAATATATACCGAAGATCACAGTTGTTAGCCATCAAACCATGCAGTGATTGAAAATCGTCTAATCAATGGTTGCAGTCTAAATAAATTGGGACAATATAATAATAGTTGATTCCATTAACTTCAATTACTGCTTGATTAGTACCAAGAATACAACCACCGCTCTAGCTCTACCATAAATTGAAGTTTTAAGCGCAGAAAAGAATTTTTAGTTCATAACCATTACACAAATTTAAAATTTTAAAATTTAATTTCAACCCCACCCCTCCCATAAAAGTGCCCTTAAATAAATTTTCCCAGAGAGAAATGTATTAAATAGAAGATGCATGATTAGTTTATATAGGAAGTTTCAAGAAAATCTTTTTTGAGAAAATCGCGAAAAAGTGAAAAAATTATTTAGTAAAGTGCTAAAGCAAACGCACTTCCGGTTATCCGATTGTTTTCAAACTCGGAATTCCAACAACATATTTAATTCTAATTAACATTATTTAGATGACAGAATTGTCTAATAAATTGAAATAACATTTTAGAGAAACACCTAACCCCACACCTCCCCAAGAAGTACCCTTACATAAATTTTCCCAGAGAAATGTTTCAAATAAAAGTTGTGGCTCCTTGTATGTGTAGTTGATATGACAAGTTTAAAGAAAATCGTTGGAGCCATTTTTGAGATAATCGCAAAAACGAAAAATAAAAAAAACTACTAAAGTGGTACTACCGGTTGAGGAATTTTGACAGATAACGCACCGTCAGATCCCATGGTGATACTACATCAAGTCAACAATTTCTACGGTTTTCGTTTTTGAGCTATGCAGTTCACATACCCATACACACATAGACACACACACACACACACACACACCATTTGCTAGAAACCACTTTTTTGGACTCAGGGGACCTCAAAACGGATATTTCCGGTGAAAACTCGATATCGAAAATTTGATACGATTAATTATTAATTTGGTTTGTAAATTGTAAGCAATATTAACAATAATATTATGAAGTCCTTTTTTACTTTCTCTTACTCCTAGTAAGGAAATATGTAATCGTGTCAAATTTTCGATATCGAGTTTTCACCGGAAATATCCGTTTTGAGGTCCCCTGAGTCCAAAAAGTGGTTTTTAGCAAATGGTCTGTGTGTGTGTGTGTGTGTGTGTGTGTGTGTATGTATGTATGTATGTGAACAGCATAGCTCAAAAACGAAAAACCGTAGAAAGTTGAAACTTGATATTACGTTTAGATCACCATGGGATCTGACGGTGCGTTATCTGTCAAAATTCCTCAACCGGTAGTACCACTTTACTAGTTGTTTTTTTTACGTTTTTGCGATTTTCTCAAAAATGGCTCCGACGATTTTCTTTAAACTGTGTATAAACTAAACATACAAAGATCTACAACTTTTATTTAAAACATTTCTCTGGGAAAATTCATTTAAGGGCACTCTGGGGGAGGTGGGGTTATTTTCTCTAAATGTGCTATCATAGTTGATTATACAATTCTATCATCCAAACAAAATTAATTAGAAATAAATAGATGGCCAAAATTCCGAGTTTCAAGAAAATTAGTAAACCGGAAATGCGCTTTTACTGAAGTTTTTTTCAGTTTTCGACAATTTCATTAAATTTGGTACACAAACTATAAAGTTTGTCAATTATAATTTTGAGAAAATGTGTGTAAGAGAGAGTTGTGTGAGTGTTTCACACCAGATTTTTTTTTTAATGTATATTTTTTGTTAATTTTATTTACCTTACGCTCCACTAGAATATTACATATCCTAAATTACAGTTACATTGTAACTGACTTTTTTAATATTGTATGTATACATACGTACATGTATATTATACATTATTTACACAACGGTAACCAATGAATATTATATTTTATAGATTTATAATGAAATACAAAAAGAAATTATTCCACTTTTATAATTTACCTAAATATTATTATCCACGTGTAATTTTATCAGCTTATTTATAATTATTTTGTATTTATATATTCAAAAATGCAGATATATATATTATAACATTATTTGTACAATATATAAGGATATAAAGCATGGATTATAATCCCTTTTTTTCCGTAATTTTGTCTTGTATGTTGACGTAATATCAATATGGAATATATTAATTGCACAGCTTTCCAATATACATATTAATTTTATGTTACAAATAGATTTAAATAAAAAATGAATGTTCTAGATTACATAAACATGTAAAATTCAACAACTAGGATAAAGAGATGGGATGAAAAATATTAAATATTTAAATATATAACTGAATTGAGAGGCAGGAGTAAAGTTAAAATAAACAAAAAAAGGAAAACTTAGCATTTCGATCAAGGGTCAACGCATTTACTGATATGGTTTAATTATGAATCAAGAGCGTTTGTCAAATGGATCTACTCTGTTCATCATATAGTAATCAAATCATTTTGGTTGCAGGAAAAATATTTGAATTTTAATAATTTTCAATGAATTCGTAATATTTCTTTTAGACTAGTCAATATCATGATTGAAGATGAAAAGTGGTTTTCCGGTTTTTAATATTTATGAAATTTGTAGTGATAATTTGGAATTTTTTGTTTATTTACAATATTCATTCAGATTTTTCAGAAATTCTTTATTCTCTACATTAAAAAATTTATTCTATTGTCAATGCTATTGTCTTTTTTGCTCTCAGAAATATATATATATAAAAAAATCTGGTGTGAAACGCTTAACTTTCTCAGCAACTTTCTCCTACTGCAACCTACAAAATTGTAATTGACAAATTTTATAGTTAGTATACCAAATTTAAGTAAATTCGTCGGTGTTTTTTTTATGGAGAAAATCGCAAAGACTGAAAAAAAAAACCTGTGCTGTAAAAAAGCCATTTCCGGTTTACTAGTTTTCTTGAAACTCGGAATTTTGGCAATCTATTTTTTTCTAATTAATTTTGTTTCCATGGTGGAATTATACATTCAACTATGATAGCATTTTAGAAGAAAACAGAATCCTCTCCACCCCCCCAAAAGCACCCTTAAATGAGTTTACCCGGAAAAATGTTTTAAACAAAAGCTGTAGCTCTTTATGAGCGTAGTTTATTTTTTTTGTTTAAAAAAACAATCGTTGGAGCCGTTTTAAAGAAAATAGCCAAAAAAAACTGAAAAATACTTTTCAGTAAAAATGCACTTCTGGACCTTCCGTTTTTTTTCAAACCCAGAATTTTGATAATATTTTGAATTCTTCTTTCCTCGGCGCTACAGTCCTGAAAGGACCAGGGCCTCCTCAATCAAGGCTCTCCACTGAACTCTATCAAGAGCCTTTAATATCCACCTTCGCACACCCATTTTCCTAAAGTCCTCCTCGACGTCATTAAGCCATCTCATTCTTGGCCTACCTCTTTTTCTGACGCCTTCGGGTCTTCCATATAAAAGTCGTTTAGGGATCCTGTTCTCCACCATCCTCTCCACATGTCCTAACCAACTCAGTCTTCCTTTTTTAATACATGCAACGATATCTGCTTCCCCATAGAGAGTTTGCAGTTCCAAGTTGGTACGGATTCTCCCATCCTCCTCCCTCGTTTACTGGACCATATATTTTCCTAAGTATTTTTCTTTCCCACACTCTCAAGGCTGTCTTGCTCTCTTGGGTCAGAACCCAGCATTCGCTCCCATATAGCACTACCAGTTTTATCAGGGTCTTATATATGAGAAGCTTCACTTTTCTAGAAATGCTTCTGAAACATAGTATTTTCTTCAATGCGAACAGGCACCTGTTCCCTGTCACAAGTCTCGCTTTTATGTCCACCAATGTTTCATTCCTTTCTGTGACCATAGACCCTAAATATTTAAACGCCTCGCACATTGTAAATTCGCGTTCCCCAAGACGAATATTTTCGGGTCTTCTTACTTGTTGCCGCGAGCTTCTCATACACCTTGTCTTATCCGCATTTATCCTGAGACCCAGCTTTGCAGCTGCTTCTTGAAATTCTTGAAGTGTTCCTGCGAGAGCCGAAGTAGTGCGCGCCGTTATCAAAACATCGTCAGCATAGGCCATGTGCTGGGTAAGTCTATTAAAAATGGCCACCTGGGTGGAATCGCACGGCATATTCAAGAGCCAAGTTGAAAAGCATGGGTGAGAGAGGGTCACCTTGTCGAAGCCCATTGTTTATTTTAAACTCTTCCGACAGCGTGTCGGAATTTTGAATTCTAATTAATATTATTTAGGTGATGGAATTATGCAATAAACTGAAAAAGCACTTTAGAAGTAAACCTAACCCTACCCTACTCGAAAAATGCCCTTAAATGCATTTTCTTTCCCTGAAAAATGTTTCTTCAAACAAAGGTTGTTGATCTTTTGAATGTCTAGTTGATTAACAAGTTTAAAGAAATTTGTTGGAGCCGTTTTTGAGAAAATGGCAACAATAACAAAATTAAAACACAAAAAACCATCACTTACCAAAATTGGTTTTCTCGTATATTAAAACTTTTAAGATATGGCTATTAAGAATTAACTTTATCCGCTTTACAAAGTATGGACAAAAACTTACCGATCAAGTATTAGATATTATTCCAAGATGCTTTTAACTTATTTCCTTGGAGGATATGCTTGGTTTCGTAATTTTAATAATGGTGAGAAGTTTTTTTATTTTTTACCTTAATAATTACAATTTATTTTCAAAATATAACAGTTTCATTCTGTAACATATTTCTTTCAGATTTATGGAATAAAATGCTTTTATATTTATTAAAAATTTCTAAGAAAAATTCCGCAAAATTTCGGCACTACTTCCCTTCCATCTCTCTATATGATTTTTTATTGGTGTACAGAATCCGTTCATTTAAAATAATTTTAATTCCTGCTTATCTTTACTTATCTTAATTCTAGTCTATGTTTCTTGTTTTTTCGTATATACTGCTTTCAGATGTTAATTTCTGGGTCATAATACGTCATTTAAATATTAATATAACGGAATGTTTAATTTGTTTTTCCATAGACAATCCTTAAATTTCAGAGAATAGAACGAAACCTTTCTCGCAACATGGTGCCTTGGTACTTCAATCTTCGAACTTCCAACTTTACGTACAAACATTTAGCCAAAGTATTTAAGATATTCTTGAATCGCCCGGCTAATGGCTTTGGGCATAGGAAAAAAGTATTTAAAATCTTGAGATTTTTTTCTTAGTGGTATTATTTATGCGGTAGCTAAGCACCTATATTATTTACCGCCAGACTTTGGACCACCTATAATGTTTGGACTTTGAAAATTGATATTAAAAAACTCCCTTTATTATACTCTTCGAATTTCTGCATCACATATCTTAGGCTTAGTTTTAATAAAGTAAACAAAAAATCTCATTCGAACAATCGTAACAGGGTAAGTATTTCGACATATAATGAGAGGTCGCTGAGAATCTTCACTGGTATAATGTTAAAGAAAAAATAGTCTTTAAGGACACGAGCTGTGATTAGTGGGAACAAGAACGCCCATAAAATGTACAAATTATGGGCCCATGTGACTCTAATCGTAATCGTGTTTTATGAGATATTTAATTAAAAAGTAATATGTCTAATATGAGTTTTGTAACGATTTAATTATTGTTCATTAAAATTATACAGTAATAATTACAAAAAACTTCACAACCAGAATTTATTAGATAGTCATTTCTTTTCCCGAGCAGCCTTAAGAAATTGTATAACAATGACACACAAATCTTGAATAATTTTGAAATACTTTAAAATAAATAATAATAATAATAATAATAATAATAACAATAATTACAAAATGTGTGTGGCAGTAATTCCTTTTTATAAGATTCTCACCAATGTGTATTTGATCTTGATATACTGATTCCTGTCGTTGTGTCCATATTTGTTTCAGACCCAGTGCCTAACAGAAATGCCTGGACGAATGTTAAATGGTTCAGCCAGATTCAACTGCCAAACAAGAGCTCTTATACCAGGAACACGTGGTTCGGTCACTAGTTCCTCGTCCGAAGAGGAAAGACGTAAGTATTATTGACGTAATTAATGCTATCTGCTGTTATATGCATGTATATGACTGCAGGTTGCATAAATATATTTTGTCGTAAAACATTTCTATTCTTATATTTATTTATAGGCCAAATGTTCCATATTCAATGATTTGATTTTGATTCTTGTTTCGATAATAATGATTCTTTCTCCATGTCGATGAAATTCTAATAGCTTTTTCCTATTCTCTAAGAAGAGCATCAGGTCATCATCTTTTTGCACCATAATGACCATCATTAGTCATTAATGAGCGATGCTAATTATAATTTTTCTTTTAATGCTGAAGTTTCATTTAATGATCCTGGCAGATTAAAGCCTTTATAAACTTTCTTTTATTGCTTTAAGAGGAAGTATTATGTTCACTTACATATTACATAAATCTGAAGTTTTTCAAATTAAGAATTGCACATTTTAAAAATAGAAATAAAGCTAATTTCCATTAAAATTATTACAAACGAAAAACTAATTACTTGCTCATTCAACAATTCAGGGTTATTCGCTATTTCTAAAAATGAAAAATTACTGTTTATTATTAATTAATTAATTGCTGTTAATTATAATTGGAATATGCAAATCATCAAATAATCATAATCATGATTTTTTACATATTTTATAAAAGCTTCATTATATTGAAATTTTTATAGAAAAAAAAGTGGTCGTAAATTCCATTTATGTATACTAAAAACTTTCTTTGGAAAACTAACCCACATAGGGGGAAATAGACAATCCACTTTTACTTAGAATCTTGGCGTCTCTGCGGGTATTCCAGCCTCACAACACGAACACAATTAGGCTAGCCTAGCACTGACATCTCAACAATAGCGCCTGCTAAGGTAGATGATTTATGCAACTTCCTAGTTCTACCATAAATACTGATACCAAAAGTCCAATCAAGGATTAAAAAGGTTTCCGTATTTATTAATTAGTGGCACTTTGTATCATATTAGTGAAGGTATTAATTGTTAGCCATTATGACTTTTTTATTCATTTCATTAATATGGACTGGGGTGAAAGAAAATCGTATTGATGTAATTAGCTCTTAATAAGGTGAGCAAATCAACTTCTCATATTTTTGAAACACTTCATCCTCTGCTATTAGCCGTAGCTTTGTTTATCATACCATTATCAGGTACAACGAGAACCCTGCTTTCAGCGACCGGCCCCGTTCCGAGCGTCCTCTTACAGTTCGTACAGAAAACGCGATTACAGCGTTGGCAGACCGGATCAGAAGATCCTCTTAGTAAACAATAAATCATGATTTGCAGATGGGCATCTCAGAAAGATCTATTTCGAAAAGAATTAAAAGCGAATTTAACCATCAAAATTCAAGGGTATTTGCACTCAACACTAGAGAAGCATTGAAGTTAATTTTTCGTATTGAATGAGGACATCATCCGAGTTCCGTTATGTTTTTTTGGTGATGAGTGAGTTTTCAGAGGGCAACAGATTCTCCACAAGGATATTTTATAACTCGTTGTAATCATCGAAATCAAAACACTTTATTTCAAATACTCATTCGGTATTACAGCAAGATTCAGCATCTTCCCACAAGGCGAGATACATCCAAGATTGGCTAAGACTGAATGTTTCTAAGTTAATTGGTGCTGCAGATTGATCCTCAAGAAGGCCACATTTCAATCCCCTGGACTACAATATGTGGTCACATCTTAAGAGAATGACTAGTCATAGGTGACATTCCAGCCTGAACAGTTTAAATCAATGGAATTTCTGCTTTCGTTTCCAAATAAAAGTTTTGTTTCATTTCTCACTGGTGAGATATATCTAGTATTTTTAGCTGTAACAGAATTAATGGTAATAATAAGCACTTGGGCTTTGCAACTCACAGGCAAACTGTAGCTCACCTCCACATACACGCATTAACAATTTCCAATTACTTCCCACTTTACAGACAACTAAATTCATTGATGTACAAACACACTAACACACCAAAGGAAGCCTCAATATATCTTTCCAGTCACAGTGGATTTGGCTTCATGGCCACTCCCTCAACAAATATTCAACCAGCACATCCAAAATCAACTCCAATATTTGGAGTTTTGTTTCTACGCCTTCTAATACATAATTGGGAGGAGATTTGGCTATCTAAAACTAAGAGTCGCCTACATTTTTTAGTAGTTATTAGAGTATAAGTAAGCAAAATTAAAAGCAATTCACAAGCAAACAATTACCAGTCATAAGCATTATACTTATAGTGGACCTTTATTGTGTTAGTATATCTATTTTTTATAAAAAATTATTATCTTTATTGTAATATGTAAATAGGGAAGTTTATTGGAATGTGGGGTAACAATCGTCTGCAATTTAAACTGTGTGCAATTATTACAAAAGTTGTTGAATGTAGAATGGATGCTTGATTCGAAATTTGTACTTTATATATTTTCCAGAGCAATTTTGACACAGGCAAAAAGTTATATATATATATATATACTCCACTTAACAATTCCCACATCCAATTGGAACAGGACGAAATAAAATAATTACAACTAGGCAATAAGTTTTTAATGATACTATTTAGGAAACTGTAATACAATAGATTGATTCTAACAATTTACGGAACAGTTCTTATAAGTATTATTGACCGTAATTAGGAGTGAGTAGGTGAAAGATAAGTAAGAATGGAGGTTTGTGTATTACTTGCAAGTGTACTGGTCTCTTGACAGAAAGGGATATATTTAGATAGATGGAGAGGTGCTGGCAATACTCTTGTTCATTGGCGATGGTGATTAGAACTACGAGCGCCACTTTCAATTAGATCCAATCCTATTGTTATCGTCCTTCAATTTGGCGCCACCACACAACATAGTGGATGCATTAACCACTGTACCTACTCCCACTCTACTTCTCTCTCTTACTTTCTCTTTCACTCTACCATCTCATTGACAGACTAAAAGTTAATTATATCACAAATATATACGTATTAAGAAAGTTTTTTTATAATATGGCTTATTAGCATTTTTTAATAACAAAAAAATCTGGTGTGAAACACTCACACAACTTTCTCTTACTCCAGTTCTCTAAATGATAATTGACAAATTTTATAGTTTGTGTACCAAATTCAATGAAATTCGTCGAAAACTGAAAAAACTGTTCAGTAAAAGCGCACTTCCGGTTTACTAATTTTCTTGAAACTCGAAATTTCAGCCATCTATTTATTTCTAACTAATTATGGTTGGATGATAGAATTGTATAATCAACTAGGATAGCACTTTGATGAAAATCTAACTCCACCCCTCCCCTAAAAATGCCCTTAAAAGAATTTTTCCAGATAAATGTTTTAGAAAAAGTTGTAGATCTTTGCATGTTTAGTTTATATACGAAGTTCCAAAAAAATCGTCGGAGCCATTTTTGAGAAAATTGCGAAAAAGTGTATAAATCATTTAGTAAAGTGGTAAAGTAAACGCACTTCCGGTTATCCGATTTTATTCAAACTCGGAATTTCAACAACATATTTAATTCTAATTAACATTATTTAGATGACAGAGTTGTCTTACAAACTGAAATAGCACTTTAGATGGAAACCTAACCCCACCCCCTCCCCCAAAAGTGCCCTTCAGTGCGAGAAATGTTTCAAATAAAAGTTGTAGCTCATTGTATGTGTGGTTGATGTTTAAGTTAAAGAAAATCGTCGGAGCCATTTTTGAGAAAATCCGCAAAAAAGTAAAAAATCCAACTAGTAAAGTGGTACTTCCGGTTGAGGAATTTTGACAGATAACGTACAGTCAGATCCCATGGTGACCCCTAAACGGAATATCAAATTTCAACTTTCTACGATTTTTCGTTTTTGAGCTATGCTGTTCACATACATACATACACATACGGACACACACACACACCACAGACCATTTGCTAAAAACCACTTTTTTGGACTCAGGGGACCTCAAAACGGATATTTCCGGTGAAAACTCGATATGGAAAATTTGACACGATTACAATACTTCCTCTTACTAGGAGTAAGAGAAAGTAAAAAAATGTTATATAAACCCTTATAGGACTTTCCTAACAGCAATTTTATCTAATAATTGGCCAATCAATTTCAAATATAGAAGTTTTACTAAAAATTTAATTGGCAGTTGCATTAAATACATATATATAAATATGGCTGGTAGGGAATATGCTTCTTAATATCTACAGCATAAATGATTTGAAAATTATCAATTTATGGTAGTGCACTCTTATTTAAAAACTGAGGCACTTATCAACAAAGTAAAGTCACCGTAAAGTCGGTTAACCAGTTTTCATAAACCTAGAATGCTTTTGATTCACCTTTATGTTATATAAGAAATACAACCGTAAATTATACTGAAGTGGTACTTCAGACGAAAGCTTATACATTGCAGCTCTTTCAGAATCCATCAGAGATTGATTTCCCTAGAAAAGTGTTGGTAATAAAAGTGATAGACATTTAAGAATGTAGTTAATCTGCAAATTTTTAAGAAAAATCTTTGGTCTATTTCGAGGAAATTGCAAAAAAAAAGAAAAAAGGTATAAATATAAATCAAACTTGCTGGTGAAGAATTTTGACCGAACTCCAGGCGGATTTGATGGTGATACCGAAACGTTACATTAAAGCGAATAATTTCTACTTGCAATTATATGTTTTTAGGATAACATTACGTTCACATAACTAGATCGAGAAGAATGCTTTTATGCATTCAGAGCAGTTTTTCTAATTAGATTCTTTCAAAGATATTTTCCTTGATAACTGCATCATTTTGTGGCCATCGCTTGCTTTCCCAGCTTCAGGAGTTTTGATGAACAGTATGAGATCGTCTGACTATGCACCATACTAGTCCACGATAACATGCTATTCATCAAAGCATTTCTAGAAATGGACGAATGTGTGAAACTGGTTGATGGACAGAAAATAAAATGAGTTATCCTTGAAAAAGAGCTCAGGGAAGTAGTATGCCTTCTTTGCTGTAACATTTTACTTATATCACTTGATGGTATTTTGACCATTGCTTTAATATTAATTAATTTAGACTTATTTGATAAATATTATCAAAGTCCAGTTTAAACAATGCGCTGTATTAAATTCATTAAATATCATAATCCATCTAACCATCACTAATTCAATCTGCATTATTATGCATCATTTACTCTTATTTCTGTTAGTAAAAAAAAAAAGTTGACGAAAGATAACTAAAACTTTTCTTGCAAGTATTGATCTTCACATTGCCACAAATGAGGCGTCTGATCAAACCATATCAAACGTTTATCGAAGAGTTTGGCAACGAAGATGGCTGGAAGTCGTGGATATTCCCGCCTCACTCTCTTCTTCATTGCTTGTGCAAGTGACGGTGCTGTTTGGTAGGGACTTAGCAAGAGTTGGGACCAAAACTTTAGTAATAGCGCAAAACTTACGCTATGTAGGTTGGGCATAGCAGTATTCTAACCCACCGCCCACTAAACGTAGAAACTCTGGGAATAAATTGATCCCCCTCGTCGCAAGTTAAAGGTAGGAAAGACGCTTAGACTCCGCAAGCCTTATTTAATAACGCTCATATCTAACCCCTTTTATCCCCTTTTTTATCTCTACCCCATAAAACTAATAGTAAAAAAATGGTGATATGATAGAGGAAGTGATGTATCAATTCACACGACAAAAGATGGATGGTAAACATGCTTTTTTAGGCCGGATACAACTGTATATTGTGATGGACCTTAGTCAACCAATGACAACATGTCGCCTTATTGATTGTATTGGCCTCTCCCATGGGAAAATAAACAGTTGCTATTGGCAGCGGAGAATGTTGGTCAACAGAGAGGTTATGATTTGTATTGAAGTAAATTTATTTTTTTATTTATTGGCAAGACATAGTTTAATCACTCATCATAATCCGGTCATGACATTCGTTCTGGCATTAATTGGGCTAGATTCACTTACTTTTTTTGTGGGACTATCCTTAACTTAAATATTCTTGTTTTTTAATGTTTGTTGTTCTTACCCAAAAATGAACATTTGCATTTCCACTTCTGCGTCGTTTCATCTAAAAGGAGCAGACAACATGGGAAGGTGAAGAAAAATGGATTAAACTAGAGTGACTTAGCCGCCAGCTCGACCCATGGAAATCTTTCCAATGACATCATAACAAAGATTTCAATAATAACAAATTTTAAGGACTTTTTATTGTTCTTCGCCCAATGCGATCGTTCTGTTTGGTCTTCTCCAGTTCCATTCCATCATCGTTTTTTTTTTAATATTTCTTCATCAGTATTTTGGGCCGGCCGCGTTCCTACGTCCTGGAGGAAACCAAACCAAGACTTCCCTTAGTTATTGTCCTAAGGGTTTTCTCATGGCATTGGCCATACCAGCAGCATGCCCCCTTTTCTCCAGCCTCTGTTCTGCCTCCGCTCAAAAGATGCGTGAAGCACTTTTGCACTCTCGTTTTTGAAAGCCCATTTTTTTGGCTGCTACTCCGTAGACCTATATCCGTTACAATATCCTGGCTCAGTCATTCATCCCCTGAATCCAAAAAAGTAGTTTATAGCAAATGGTCTGTGTGTGTGTGTGTGTGTGTGTGTGTGTGAGAGAGAGAGGAGAGAGAGAGAACAGCATAGGTCAAAAACGAAAAACCGTAGAAAGTTGAAATTTGATATTCCGTTTAGGCATCACCATAGGATCTGACAGTACGTTATCTGACAAAATTCCTCAATCGGAAGTTCCAATTTACTAGTTGTTTTTTTTACTTTTTTGCGATTTTCTCAAAATTAGCTCCGACGATTTTCTTTAAACTTGCTATATCAACTACACATACAAAGAGCTACAACTTTTACTTCAAACATTTCTCCGAGAAAATTCATTTAAGGGCACTTTTGGGGATGAGTGGGGTTAAGTTTTCATCTAAAATGCTATTTCAGTTTATTAGACAATTTTGTCATCTACATATGCTAATTAGATTTAAATATGTTGTTGAAATTCCGAGTTTGAAAAAAATCGCATGACCATAACTGCGATTACTTTACCACTTTACTAAATAATTTTTTCACTTTTTTGCGATTTTCTCAAAAATGGCTCCGACGATTTTCTTTAAACTTGGTATACCAACTACACATACAAAGATCTACAACTTTCATTTAAACATTTCTCTGAGAAAATTTATTTAAGAGCATTTTTAGGGGAGGGGTGGGGTTATGTTTTTCTCTAAAGTGTTATCATAGTTGATTATACAATTCTATCATCCAAATAAACTTAGCTAGAAATAAATAGATTGCCAAAATTCCGTGTTTCAAGAAAATTAGTAAACCGGAAGTGCGCTTTTACTGGACAGTTTTTGACGAATTTCATTAAATTTGGAACACAAACTTTAAAATTTACCAATTATAATTTTGAGAACTGGAGTAAGAGAAAGTTGTGCGAGTGTTTCACACCACATTTTTTTATTTGGTGTGGTATTACTATTTCATGCTTAGAGCCCATTGATTTAAACTGTTTCTTATCGCCAAAAATTTTTTTTGTATAATTATACAAATTTCTAATATAATATAGATTTTTTTAATTTATTTAATTGTAATACAGTACCAACACAAAATGTGTTTTGCCTGTAATGCTGTTGTCTGTAAGATAATGTACTGACGTGTAGAACGTGTGCAGGTACCCCATCCAATGATGGCCCTGTTAGCGTGATTTGTTTATGAAGTGAATAAATGAAATGTGAAGTGAAATGAATGTATGCGTGTGAATGTAATTATGCTAGTTCATAATGTCGTTCAGTGAGGTCTGCCAGTCAGTATGAAGTTTGTCTACGGTGTTTGTAACAAGTCTTGTGGCCATCTCCGTTTTAATCTTCTTTCTGGAACTAGAGTTGTTTGTAAATTGTTGATGAGAAGATTTGTATGACCGTTCAGTTTGACATGATACTTAGTGTACAGTCGATGTGCTGCATGTTGTACTGTTTCAGTGTTTGTGTCTTTATGTATTGTTTCGTTTGTAACATAGAAAGGAGATGAAAGTATAGTCCGCAGTGTGCGAGATTGGAATGTCTGAATTTTTTTCAAATGTGTCTGTTTAGCCGCTCCCCAAAGCTGAAGTCCGTATGTCCAAATTGGTTTCAATAGAGTCTTGTAAATTAGGAGTTTGTTGTTTATGTTTAATGTGGATTTTGTCTTTAGTAATCTGTATAACTGTTTGAAACGTAAATTAAGTTCAAGTCTTTTAGTTTTTACATGTGTTGCCCAAGTTAGTCGTTTGTCCAAGTGCATCCCTAAATATTTTACTGAGTTACTTAACGGTAATGGTTCGTTATCATATTTCACAGGTATATCTTCCGTCTTTTTTAGAGTAAAATGTACTGTTTTTGTTTTGTTTATATTGAGTTTACTTTTCCATGTGATGTTCCAGTTATGCAAGTTAGTCAAATGCTGCTCCAGTATTAATTTGTTGGTTATTATGTCTGTGTTGGTAACAAGTAGTGCTGTGTCATCCGCATAGGTCGCAGTAACAATATTCGGATGTTCAGGTATGTCGTACGTGTAAATAGTGGCTCCAGAACACTCCCCTGCGGGACTCCAGCCTCAATGGGATGAATGTCGGAGATAACTGTATTTACCCTAACACTGAAGAATCTGTCCTCGAGATAAGATTTTAGCAAAAGGTAATAAGTGAAAGGTAGAATTCTCTTTAGTTTGACGAGCAATCCTGGGTGCCATACTTTATCGAAGGCTTGTGAAACATCTAGGAAAATGCCTGTACATATCTGTTTGGATTCGAGAGCGTTAGCAATGTGTGTTGTGACTCTTTGTATTTGATGAATAGTAGAGTGCTGTTGTCTGAAGCCAAATTGATGCTGTGGTATGATACGGTCTGTATAGTGTGTAAGTCGTTTTATGAGCAGTTTTTCTAGTAATTTTCCTAGTATCGGAAGCAAACTAATTGGTCTGTAGGAAGTAGGCTCTGTAGGAGATTTGCCAGGTTTTGGTATCATAGTTACTAAGGAATATTTCCAGATAAGAGGGAAATAAACAGTCCTTAGTGATGCATTAAATAGAAACGTGAGATACAGTATTGCTTTTTTTGGCAATAGTTTAAGGATGTCTGCAGTAATGAGATCGTATCCCGGTGATTTCTTGTTTGGCAAGTTCTTAATAGCATGTTGTACTTCTGCGGGTGTAAAAGGTTTTGGTGGAAGTGAAAGTTGGAGTGGTTCATACAATTCATTTCTTGTTCTACTGTGAGTCTCTTCTTCCGCATAGTTATGAGGCTGGAAAACTTGTTGGAGGTGGTGGGAGAAAAGTGAGGCTCTTTCTTCGTCACAAATGTGTGTTAAGCCAAGAGATATCCCTCCCAAATGCGCACTCTGTGGTAATGGCCATGTTGCTAGCTACAAAGGTTGTCAGGTGCACAAACTTCTTCAGCAGCAAAGAGATTCAAGGTACAGATCCAGTTACTGCCCAACTAAGGCTAGATCGCCTTCAGAAAGAACAGAAACTATAACCAGTGATTCAAATTTGGTGATGGACCCAACGAAGAAAACCTATGCACAGGCTATGAAGAAGACAACACCAGCAGCACCACTGCATCCACAAAATGTACCAACAACATCCACTCACAGCCTGCCTACACTAAGTGAATCGCTTACAACTCTAATCTCCAACACTATACAGACAATACTGCAACCGATACTTACTCAGATCCTCACCCCCTTAGTCTCAAACATACAACAAATTCTTCCATCACTGCTACAGCAGAACTAATGTCACATTTACGAATAATTCTCTGGAACGCAAACGGACTACTTTTTAAACAAAATATATTCAAACAATTTATTACAGATAACCATATTGACTTAGCTCTTATTACTGAAACTCACTTTACATCCCGGTCATACTTCTCTTTACCCTACTTCACTCTTTACAGAAATAATATAGATTACTACAATTTAAAATATTTTCAAGCATATGAAATTCTATTTGATTATTTATCGGTTATAAATTTGCTGAAATATTTGACTTTATATGCATCAAAGGTTCTTACATTTTAACAAGATGTGTATAATAGAATCAGGCGAGTTATCTGTCATCTGGATTACGATGTAATCAATTTTCTAATTACTATTTGCCTATGTGCATACTACCAACATGTAGCCACTATCACATATATTTTGTTAAGGTAACAGAGTATAAATTTCAAGTTAAAAAAAAAAAATGGTCAGTGTTATAATTTATTAACTAAATAACTAAGAGGAAGTCGTGTGTGTTTCATATCAGATTTTAATAAAGGTGATTTAAATATTCAGAAAATCACTCTCTACATGCTAACTAATAATGGAAACTGAATATCAATTATTTCCATTGTACGAGCAAAAGCTTCAGTTTGATATAATATATTTTTCATTGTAACGTTTCTTAGAAATAAAATTATTACAAAACAAAAATTATTTCATGTTTCTTTTTATTTTTAATTTACTTTTTTGTTATTATGATACAAATTGTGTGATATATAGACATATACATATACATAAAACCAAGATACAATTGTTATATGAGTAAAGATTTCCTGTGAAATGAGAGATGCGATTGTGAATGGTCGGAAAGTGTTACAGGATGGAGAAGCTACTTTTAAAGTATGAGAGATATTTGTTACACACACACACACACACACATATATATATATATATATATAATATATGCTATGCGTGTGTGTGATGTCTAGTATTTGTTACAATGAAGGCATACATGTTGTAAAGTATTGAATGGTTATATAACCGAATAAGTTCTCTTTGTACTCTGCTCTGCTATCTCTCTCTCTCTCTCTACACACACTCACATACACACGCGGTACACCTTGTTGGAATGTTGTTGAGTTCTACAGCGGCCCTCTTCATACCGTACCCAGTGATTCAACTAAGGAAGCAAGGAAAGGAAGCTGTATATGGTCGTCGTTGTCACCCCCAAGTCCCCACCCCCCTACTCACTCGCGGCCAATAGCATACTCATAAAGATCCCTTTGTAAGACTTCGTCATTGCTACTCCTTCCTTCTCATTCTATCTACGGTAATATATCTTAGGTTTATGACACTTCCTTATCCCTGGTAAGTTATCCATTGCTCAGTGTAGTCTTAGTGGCGCAGCGCCTTTCCTCAACCATTTTCTTTTTTTACCTAAAGATGTGACATAGAGAAGTTCAGCTAAAATTTATTTGCACACATGTATTTTTTGGATATATTTTTTTCCCATGCAGAGATGAAAACATTGGTGATACATTACCATATAAAAAAATAAACCATTTGTTTCTATTCTTGCATTTTTATTTTTCTTTTTTACTTTTTTTAAACAAAACATTTCAACATATAATGGCCATTACAATAGTGCCACGCTGAAGATACTATTACAATACCTCGCTCTGTATTGTATCACTCCTAAAGCCTTAATATGATTTATCAAGTTAGAGGGTGGTTTCGCATGAACCAATACGGATCAAATTTCTACTTTTCTATCTTCTCTTCCAAGAGGGGATATCTCAGTGAAGGGAAGCCTTCAAATTATTGCAAGTGTGTGCGGGTGTGTGTTGAGATGTCTAGTATGTGTATGAGTATGAAGGCATACTCACACTACATACATAAGCCATTAAGCGGCGGTGATTCCTTCGATATGGTAATAATACTACTTTATGTGTTATTGTGTTTCTAATCAACAGAACTCAAAAAAAAGTTTAATTTCGGGAAGTGATTTCTTTTTTCTTTTTCTTGTTTTTACTTTGAATACCACACAGTGTGTTGGTTAAAACTGGTTGAACGGAAGTAGGAGAGACTTAGATCTAGGAATGTTAAGAAATAAACTAGTAGATGTGCTGAACACTGTATAATGAATTGGAAACACAAACTGCAAGGACTTTACACTGTTAACAGAAATTAGAGAACAAGGAAGGGAGAGAATAACAAAGAGAGACAGACTGGCTGAGTAATTAAAAAGTAAGTAGGTTGTTGTTTGCTGACTTATGTGGAAGACTACACTAATTTACCCTAGTCTGGCCTAGGTAGCGAGTAACTAGTTTCTTCGGATACTCATGAATCTTAATGATTCGGATCTCAATACATATATTTACATAAATATATACTAAATATCTATTTTTAAAGCATACTTTACATCTTCCATGAATCAGTGATTGAGTGCATTGCACCTATCTTACTAATCAGGAGGATTCGGGCAATATCGACAAACTGTCGTAGTAGATTCTAGATATCTAGATGTCACGAAAAAAGTTCAAATAGCAGTAAAATTTCTTAAGAGGAGTTATTATAAATTATTAAAAGGAGGGATACCTTTATAGGCCCCGAACCCTTCTGCGGCTTGTCCAGGAGCCTCATCCAAACTTCTATCAAGGGGTGGATAGAAGATCAGCGTCTGCGTTGGTGGGAGGGAACACCAGGACAGAGGCAGGCAAAGCTCTTCATTAAAAGACATTTGCCTAAATTTACCAAAGACCTACTGAGCCAAACCCGAAGGGATATAAGGTTAATTGTGGGTCTACTAACAGGGCATTGTAGGCTGAATAGACACATGCACCACCTACAACTTGCGGATAGTGCGGCATGCCGATTCTGCAAGGTAGAGGAGGAGACCCCGGCGCACATCCTTTGTGAGTGCGCCGGCCTGGCGAGGATTAGGTTTCTTCAATTGGGGACGGGCAATCCGAAGCTGAAAGCTTCATGACGGAGCCGCTCTCAGCTTTGCTAGGATTGATTAGGAGGGCAAAGCTGGGGGCTGTTCTGTAACTTAAGGGGATCCACAATAGACCTCAATTTGTAGGTCGCAGGGATGAGGCTCCCCCCCCCCCCCAATTCTATTCTATTCTATTATAAATATTAAAAATAGCACTATTGATTGCGGTATTCCTCATTATAATTTATTATTTTTACTGTTTTTTTTTTTTTCTAGATTTTCATTTATTATTCTTTGTTGCATTCTGGGTGAGCGGAAACGTAACTCTGATGTTTCTGCTTGTGTTTCTTCTTGACAGTCGATCAGTATTGAAGGCGCTGAGTTCTTATGTTTTCGCCTTTAAATTAGTACTAGAATATTCTAGAAGACTGCAAGAGCTTCCTTCTTCTAAGCATGTTCTTCCTGAATACCTGGAATGATGATGTAGATAGGTTGCCCAAATTAGGCGCCTCTCTTCCACTGATTGATCCCGAACCAGCTTTGGGAAACTTTGGGCACATAAGCTTCCAGAAATGGAAGCTTCACAACATTCATCCTTACAGATGAGCTAATGAGTGTCAGCAGCCTAGAGTGCTCATTGAGGGTCCAACTTGGATTGGCTAATGGTGAGATGTTGCCTTTCTGGACCTCTCTTAGGCCTCTACTTGGATCCCTTAAGGGGGCATCTACACGTAATGGAACTCATCCAGACCTCGTTTGTAGATTTTGTGAGATAGATGAAGGAGCATCCATCCATCTTATGGCAGATTGCTTGGGGTATGACGTAATTAGAATTAACACCATAGTCGGAACGAATGTCTATTAAATATCTTAGGTTATTTCCCCTTAGGGTTATTCTGTTGCGATTTGTTCGGACTGTTGAATATGTCAATTGAATTAGACCCGGATCTGGATTTTTGTTCTAGACTCGACTTATTATTTTTCTTTGGGTTAGATATATGCACTCAGGTGGGCTTTGACTTGTTGCGTTGTTGGACTTGGTCCCTTCTCACTGAATATTCACTGAGCACTTAATGTTAGTTGTTAAATTCCAAATTAAAGCATTATTCATCATTGCTGTGTTTTTAAGAATCAATTATTTAGCTTTTTCCACTTTTACACTCATGATAAATAAATTTGCTTAAAAGGCATTATTATTTGCCCTTGGATTCAGTTCTCCATTTAGGAAGATACTTCAGGTTGTTTAGATCAAACCAAGGCCTGAGATTCGCTGCTTGAACTGGATCTGCGCCTTCTTAAGCCCAGAAATCTCACTAGAAAGGACGAGGCTAATTTTCGGCGACAGTGAACAGCAACTATGGCGAGAAGGGCTTACCGGATATCTGAGGCAACGAATAAATTGTAGAGGGGGTCAGTGTTGTATAAAGGTGAAGAACTGTGGACACCCATGAGAAATGAAAGAGTGGAGAGCGAAGTTGATATATTACCAATGGAATGTGTTTGTGCATTTGACCCGAATGGAAAGAATAGATGTCTCGCTCAATACTTTCATGCATCATGAAACAAAAGTTTACGAAAGACCAGTTCACCAGGTTTACGAAAGACCAGGCCTTTGAAAGCTACATCATCATGGAGGTTAAAAATTACGATAAATCTTAAAAGTAACCTTGACAATCTAGTACGTATGAACTTTTTTTAGAAATTTGAATCTACTATATTATTTGACCCATTAATCATCCCAAAAATACTAACTCATATTTATTACATGTTTACTAATCTAATACAAGACAGGGATTCAAAACTCAGTACATCCAGCACCAAGCAATAACTCTCTAACCAATTGTGCGTGTAAATATATATACGTGCGCGTCGCGAGCGTGTGTTTGTGTTGTAGTTTTTATTGGTAATATTTTCCGACAAAATGGCTTAGACGAGTAATGGGATAGATGTAATGTTAGATTCCTCTTAAGTGCACTTTCAATATATTTTGTTTTTCCGTCACTGTATGCCACTAAAAAAAGTTAAAGGTTACGTAAAAATTTAAGAAAGAAAATTTATCAGAAGGAAACCAGAATGCAATGAAAGTTTCACTCCAGATTTTTAATATAAGTGATAGTTGATTACGTTAAAACGTTTCGATTGAGGTTTGGGGGGGGAAGGTATGGTGCACTGCCACCGGAAGAGGTGGTATGGTGCATTGCCAGAATAAGATCTCTGTGAAATGTCAGGATATGAGAAACTAGGTTCTTGGGAGGATATATCTTCCTCCAACACCTGCTAACTACCCAGGCTTCCAAAGTTCCTTTGGATGATAGCAGTCCCTTAGGAAGTGTATCGTAATCTCCTCTATTTCCCCATAGAATTTGCAGGTGCTATAGTGTTCTACTGTAATGTTATTAATGGGGGGGGGTAAATTAATTATGTTAATTAATAATTAATTATTATAATTTATATTTGGATCTTCTCAAGAGGGATCTCGTGAGGTCTGTGTTTACCTGAACTGAAGATGAATAAAAAATATGCAAACGAATAAATATAAAAAGAAATACTTATAATTCCAAGGTAAATTTAGACTACAAATAAAATCTTATTCTTTAAATAATACTAATAATATTGCACATAAGTAGTAACTATAATAATTTTTAAAAATTACAATATTTAAGGTTTAACTTGAAGGTTAGGCCTTGACTCTCTTTTTTTCACTTCGACACTGTTATATAAATTGCCACTGAGCACGAGTTCCTTAACCACAAAAATTTGATCCTCCCCTATTTCAGGCTCTACATATACATAATCCCTCCCTCCACTGAAGAGTGGAAGGAAGGGGAATTCCTTTTATTGTAACCAAAGGTATTCTACCTTTCTAATTGTTTCATCCAACTTTCATAAAAACCCAATCTTAAGATTACACTAAGTAGCAACTAATATTAAATATATTTTAACCAATATATTTCACTTAATAAAAAATCATGATTTATTTTTTTTTTTAATCATTTCTCCCACAGTTCTACACATTACACTGCGTTCAGGTTCTTCAGGTGCCCGCCTAAGTTACAATGTGCCGTAAGGATACCTGTCACCACCACACGAAGCCTATTTTACTTAAGCTTCAGATCATTTCTGATTATAACAGCCAGGCAGATCTTAGCTTCAGTCCTGGGAGAGTTTTCCAGAGCTGTACTCTTTTCACTTTCTGCTCATTTCTGAGTCCTTCTCGAAGAAACGTCGCTTATTCCACAGAAAAGTTCAGGTCCCAATAGAGTGTATGTTTTAATATATAAATACAGTTAGAAATATATTAAGAAGTAAAATTAGGTAATAATTTCAATCAGCACAATTCACAATAATATAAATTTTCATTGAATTTCATTTAAAATAAACAAAATGTAATAATTATGCACTATTGAGTGTATGATGAACCGAACCAAATATTTCTGTGAAAGGTGGTTTAAAGTATTAGTTCTCCCTGCGGCTATTAGTTTTCCCTTAGGGTGTTTGTAGATAGATTCAACATGGGTCCAAACAATTTGGTTTTATAATGTCCACCTATGTTAATGAATTCCGAACCAATGGATTGGTTCCTCCTATTCTCTGTTAGAATGAGAATGGAATGTTTTGTATAAAAAGGAACAATTCAACATTTAATTATTATTCGCATTTTAATATACTTCTTTTCTATTAGCCGTTCATTCTATTTCACTCACTAATAGTTAGATCAGATGAAAGACTTACGCTTCCTAAACCTCCAGTTTATTTTGTTTAAAAATAAATGTTGAGCTGATTTTTTGTTTCTATCTAAAAGTTCTTTTGGCTCCAATCTCAAAATATGGATATCTCTTTCTTGCGCTTCCCAAACTGTTTCACTCATAATTAATGCAAAGTTTAAATTTACAAGATTCAAACTCAACATTCTCAACGTACACTCTTCTCCTACCCTAAAGAGCTCCTGAAGAAGGGCACCTATGGTACCCGAACGTAGAGCAACAAAGAATTCTTTTTTCTTTACTTCTCTGGCCATTTCCATATAACATCTCATCATAAATAAAACTTATTTTATTTGGAACATTTATTTATATTCATTTATCTATTCTATATTATATATTTATTGAGTGCAAGCTGTTTTGTGTCATGATTTGTGTGAAATACGTTGATACTGTAAATTCGGCTCGACGGATTTTTCAAGCGGTTTGCACAATTTGACGCAGAATTTTCTTGCGGCAGATATGTGAGGGAGCAGGGCATCGAAGGCGTCAACTAGACAGTGCCTCCCTAGAATATATGTATATCAGGGTTTAATCACATTTTAAAAACCTAAATGAAAACTTCATCAGGACTGCTAAAAGAATGCTGATATTCTATATACTAGGTATGCTAGTAGAAGACCGCTTGCATGCACGTCCATATAAAGGCATAAAAGGGAAGTAAAACATAAAGTTGAATGAATAGAAACTACTTTTGATTTACAAGAGAATAGGTTTATTAAATGTTCTATTACTGTGGCCCCTAAAAGCATCCGATTCCCAAATTCGACCCTTGGAATTATTGAGAGTAGCATTTACCAGAAAGTCTAGCTTAATTTTATTATGAAGAGCGTCAGACAAAGTTGAAGGTTTGATTTTTATGACTTAAAAAAACAAGATATGTGTAATCTTCTTGGTAGTAACAAAAGGTTCAATAAGTGAAATGTTACTTTAAAAACATATACACTCGAAATCATTTCATTGTAATTGTGAAATTTGTTACCATAGTTTTACTAATAGTTTTTACAAGAACTGGTGGCGTTCTAAAGCTCCAATATGAACTAGAATGCAAGGAACCAAATGAACTTCATCTAGTTATAGGAAGTGGAGAGGGCCAGATTTGGACAAACCACATTGCAAAGCAGCAACCTCAGAAGCAAAAGTCTATAGAACTATAAGTGTGTATATATATACATATATGATGAGGCCACAATTGGTTTTGTGGCCCATCTCCAAAATTCCATCCAATTGGCTAGTCAGTGAAATAATAAATAAATGATAGTTAAATCATCTCGACAATCCACCAAGAGCTGTGATGATATATTCCGATCTTCAAAGGGTTAGACCGCAAAGTGCGAATAATGGCGGCGCCAACACTTATTACAGTTGCAAAATTTTAATAATCATAGGATCCTTTTTAAGGGACAGAACATTTCAGGTAAGAGTCAACAACACATATAGTTCTAGACGCCAAATTCTCGCGGGACTACCGCAAGGTACAATCATCAGTCCTATACTCTTTAACCTTTACTGTTCAGACATACCTGAACCAACTTCAGCTACTTTAGCCACATACGCAGATGACACAATGATAGCCTCAACTAAGACAACATTGACCAAAGCATCACTGACTTACAAACAACTATAGACATCATTACAAAATGGTTCCAAAAATGGAAGCTACGTTTCAACATCACTAAAACAGAAGCAAAAATTTTTTCTCTTCGGAGATTTCAAAATGAAGACCTTCGGCGACTAAAACTAAACAAGCAGGGAATACCCAGGAAACCGAAGGATCAAGGAGTGCGCTATCTTGGTATAATCCTTGACACCAGACTCACCTGGAGACTACTCATTAACAACAAACTACAACAAGCATACAGCCGACTGAAACAGTTATATCCACTTATAAACAGAAACACACCACTCAAACACTCCTGTACAGTACTTCTTCATAAGACGCTTCTCAGACCTCTGATGACATACGCTTGCCCAGCCTGGATAACTGCCAGCAACACACTGACGAAACGACTTCATACATTTCAAAACAAAGTACTCCGAATTGCTTTAAGAGCCCCTTGGTTCACCAGAAACACACAAATACACAGAGAACTAGACATTACAGATATTCACACACACATGACTAAATTAACAGACAACTTCTTCCTCACACTTCACACACTATCCTCAACGTCCCACTACAACATAGGGGAACCTACTCACTCTAGAAGACTGAAACCGCGACTCTACCAAGATTTATGAAATAACATATTTTACCTCTAATCTCTATGTGTAAAGCTCTTGGTGAGCTGGCCCATATTATGATTTGTAAATAAATAAAATAAAATTTTAATAAAGAAGATAAATTGTTTTAACTTTTAAACTAGTTTTTGTAAATATGAATTTTCTTTGTCAACCCAATAAGCAAAATTAGATAGTATTTTGTAGGTGAAAATAAAGCCTTCGAAATGAAAATGAATCCTATTTTTCCAGTGTAATATTTTTAAAACAAAACAGGTAGCTCCAAAAAAATCTTAGCCGGTCTTGAATGGATGATGGAACTACCGATAGAAAGAAACATAAAAATTAGCACTTTTCGCGAACAGATTTGAAAAAAAAAGTCACATGATTTTTCTTAAATCGTAATAGTACTTCCCAGCTCTTACTGACAGATTTTCTTGAAAGGTGCGACTAAATTTTGATTTGCTCTTAATATTTTTTAAGTGTTTGAAAACAAAGTTTTAGCTATCGGGAAGTTTTCGTTTATCGGCTAGTTTGTTCCCAAATCTTCCAGAAATCGTTCACTACTAATTTTTTTTATTCGTATTTGCGATGGAAATCTTAATTTCGAAAGTTTGTTACAATTTCAATTGAATAGGAAGTAAGAGAAAGGAAAGAGAAAAAAATCAAATTCTTGCAAATAATTCGAAATACAGAGCTCATCTCTTTACTATTCCACTTTATTTGGAATACTTACATCTCATTTATCTAACTCTTTGTAACTTTAGTTACACTACTCTTTTCAATTTACAAAGTGTTCCAAACGAGAAAATATATGTATAGCTGAAAGAAAGGAAAACCTTCGTATGTATCGATGTAGGTATGTATGTATGTATGTATATGTGTGTGTGTGTGTGTAATTACATTGTAAATATCGTCCCCTCTCTCTTTTAGAAACTGGTTTTTATTTTCTTTATCTTTTGCTGATAGAGAGTATTGTATTGATATAGTGGGAACATTTGTTATAACTGCGGTTGGTGTAACATTCGACCAACCGACCGACCATCAACACAATTTTATTATTTTCAAACGATTATTGCTTTTTGTATGGCGGCCCATAGATATATCCATATTAATTAAGAGAAAAAAAAACCCTCTGCAATATTAATTTTTATTATTTTTATTTTTTTTTCTTTTAGTTCCCTAATATTTAATCAAAATTCATTTGAATTGGACAGTTTGTCGATAATTTCATTTTATTCTGACTATACGGTTTATTTCAATTTTTTACTTTCTGGTAGAGTAAGTACAACGATCGTATTAATTTTCGTAATTGTGTATTCACCAGGAAATAGATGTTTCTAGGCCTTCTATTTACGTAAAAAATGCTTTTAACGAATCATCTGTTTGCTATTGTGAACAAAATATTACAAAAACGAAAAATCGTATCAAACCTAAAACTTTAGGTATCACTTTGCTTCCAAAATGAAGTTTTTTTTTAGAAAAATCGTCAAATTACAAAGTACTCGAGTAATGCTTACTACTTCAAAACAATATAATTCCCCCCACCCCACCCGACTTACACTTAATTGATTTTTCTTAACAATATCTCGCTTTATAAACTGATTATTTGGTGACTAGAATTGGCCGGGGTTCAGTTTTCCAACTTTGAAACAGTTTTTTGTTTTTTTCTTCTTCTTCTTCTGTGAAAGGGCCATTACACTGCGACCTACACGGTCTATTGTGCTATGCCCCTCGATTGCCCTGGGCTTAGCCTACAGCACTCCTTCAGGTGCTATGGGTGAACCTCTCGCCTTCAACACTCCCACCAGGTTAAAATCTCTAAGAAATCTTAATATGTTGGAAGGCTCTAGGGAGTACCCCATAGGGGTATGTTTCCTTCTTCCTCTTGGTAAGTGCCCTGGTTCCTGAATCTCTCTGAATGGCAGCGTCGTGGTCCTTTAGGAGGATTTATTAGAGTTTCCTTCATCTCCCTACAGAATCTGCACCTGCTTTCACTATCCAAGCCCAGCGTCATCAGGTGTCCCCAGAGTCGACAATGCCCCGTGAGGAAATGTATAAGAATGCGGAGCTTGTTCTTACTAAGACCGATGCATGCTTCCAACCTCGCTGGGTTATAATTTCCCAAGCAGATCTTTGCCTGCCTCAGACCTGGGAGGGAATTCCAGAGTTGAGACTCATTACTCCCTCCTACTTTTTAAGTTCCTCTAAAAGAGACGGATCGCTGACACCACACAATGGTTCAGGCCTCATAAGTGGGGATACAGCCACACCTTTCCTTGCCAACATGCCCTGGTACCTAAACGAAGGTAACTTTGTTCTCCCTGGTCAGGTCATTGAGGTGGCCTTGGCATTCCCAAACCATTTTAGACCTGATAATATGAGCTCAGTGCTCTAATGGCTACCTGCCATTATCCTACTATCGAAAAGGATTACAATCTCCTATCGAGGTTAAATTGAACGCATCTTCCAATTGGGTACATATCCGTCTAGAAGATGCTGGGAAACTTACCCATGGGTTCTGAATATTTGGTCCTTGGCACAAAGACCGCGCCCCACTTCCCTTGAGGGTCTTTGATCCATCCGTATACCATTTTATGGCATATTCCCTGATACTCACCAGGGTGGGTCTTTAAACTTCGCTTTCAAAAAGCAGATTTAGGCCAATTACTCTATATGAAAGGTGTCTTCTGGAAAACGATTTTTGAGAAGTTTTGAGGGTGTTCTAAAATGTGATTTTTACCTAAATTGTCATTTCAGTGCAATGCACGGTTGTAATGCCAAAACTATTAAATGCTTTGCTAAAGGTGCGATTTAAAACTATATAACTAAATACTATAAAAAAAAAGAAAAGACTATAACACCTTCTTTGAACCTGGAACACTAATTGCACCTTAGACTTTTATCTGAAGAATATTTGTTTTACGGTTATTGATTATATATATATATATTACATTATATAAATATAAGTAGGTAATAATATATAATGTTATAATAGATTATTGACTTGATTTATTATATCAACAAAAATTTCCAATTTCCTGTATCGAGAGGTAATATACTCGTAGATAGAAGAAATAGAATCGGTTATTCATCTGGAAAGTAAGAATCGCATTCGTATTCATGAAACGAGCAATGATAGATAAAGAGGATTCTTCAAAAATTTAGAAAAATTAGACTTTATCTTCTCTCAAGCGTGGGTACTCTGTATGGAATAATCGGTACGTTTTCGCTAGTAGAATCGGATAGATCCAAAATCTTCTTTTCCTTTGTTTTTTTCTGTTAAGATACAAATAGGCGAGCGCAGATATTTCTTCAACTATTTCCATACTATTTCATTTCAAACAAGTCGCTAGCAAAGTCGCGAATGAAATGGCTCGTAAACGAAGTCCCCCGACACGTGTGTGCGACACGAGTCGCTAGGTCTGATCTTTATATAGCTAGAAAAAGTGGCCTATTCTTCCTACTTTCATCTTGTCCTGAAGCGGTGACATGTTTATCTGCAACAATATTGAAACTTCTAAAGGAATTGAAACTTAATGAGCTTTATCGGAACAAGTTTGACTCCAACCAAATCTATATATATAAAAATTCAGCATCCGTATATTTGTGGCCGCAAAACTCGAAAAGTAGTCGACGGATTGACTTGAAACTTTTACATAACGCTGCATTTCTATCTAAGAGTGTTTATATATACTTTTTATTCCGAAGTCCCCATGGAAACGGGAAATTCCGAGCGTTTCGCGAGTTTGACAGAAATAGACAGACACAGACGCGTTGCGATGGTGGCACGCTCTCTGAACATCTTTCTCAAATCCTTATAAGTACCTCTATTCCGAAGTTCCCACGGAAACGGTTCTTCAGGCGTGCAAAATCATTGTATGGAATGAGTGGCTCACAAGAAGTCATTGGAAGCATTAGACCCTACATTGAAAATAATCAGGCTCCATTTGATGGAGCATTACCATGTTACTATCCGGTGACTTCAGGCAAACGCTTCCAGTGATACCTCCCTCAATGCCAGCTGATGAATTGCATGCCTGCTTGAAAATTCAACTCTTTGGAGCACAGTAAAAAAAAATTCATTTAACAACGAATATGAGCGTTCAACTTCAAAACGATCGAACAGCTGCCACATTTTCAAGACATTTACTCGAAGTTGGTAACGGTTCTGCACCTACAAATCCAGCAACAGGAAAAATCACCTTCCCATCTAATTTCTGCAACATTGTACATTCAAAAGAAGAATTAGTAGACAAGGTATTGCAAAGCATCGAAACAAATTATCAAAATCACGCATGGTTAAGCGGAAGAGCCATTCTAGCGGCTAAAAATGTCGAAGTACTCGATATGAACATCATCTAAACATCATCGCAGGTGAAACAGTGGCATACAAATCCATTGACTCCGTGATGGACCAAAGTGAAGTAGTGAATTTTCCAACGGAATTTCTTAATTTACTCGATGTTACCGGATTACCGCCACACATTCTAAATTTGAAAATTGAAGTGCCAATTATATTACTCCGAAACATCAATCAGCCATAATTAAGCAATGGTACCTGAGTATTAATTAAAAAATTGATGAATAATCTAACTGAAGCAACAATTCTCATTGGACCTCATAAAGGTGAAGACGTACTACTTCCACGAATAACACTCATTGCGACAGATATGGCGTTCGCTACGACTATCAATAAAGCGCAAGGACACTCTTTGCAAGTGTGCGGTTTGAATTTAGAAAACGAATGCTTCTCTCATGGGCAATTATATGTCGCATGCTCCAAAGTCGGTAAACCATCTGATCTTTATGTTTATGCAGAAAACGGACAAACAAAAAAATGTAGTCCATTGGCATTACAATAGAAAAAGACTCAGTTAAAAACATTTTTTCTTTCTTTCCTTTCAGTTCACAGGAACGCAAAGTAGGGTATTAAATTGAATGATGGATTTTCTTGCTGAATCTATGTTAACTATCATACTTCTATTTATTCCCTAATAATTAAAATCAGACTGAGCCACAGCTAAGCGTGGCCGGATTTAGCTAGTTTAGAATAAAAAAAGATACTCTAAAGTAATTAAACAAGTCAGCTTATTGAAATTATTATTGGGGACAAAGAATTTTTGTGATGAAGATCTACAATATAACCATATTGTAATTCCTTAATTCCTAACTGCTAATAATTATAAAACTACTGTCACTATTTATATGTAATTTTAAGGCCAATGGAACGGTTAGTAAAAATACCCAGTTTAAAGAACATCAAGTCAATAAAATTTTGATAATTGCAGTGAGGGAAAGTTCGTCTATGAAATTAGTAAAAAAAAAATCGATCAGCACTCTGGGAAATCGGAAAAAGAGGCATTATGTTGTGTGATTGTTTCACATAAAATTATTTTAATTTTTAAATTATCATTCTTTTATCAAACAATGGTTTCAATGATAAAAATTATTTAGCATATTATAATGTTTTGTTTTTGTATTTTATGTTTTTTATAGACAAAAAATTAAGTAATTTAAATGAAATTATCTAATTATAATTGTTATATTTAAACCACTAATAAACTCTATCCCAATTAGTTTACAGAATGTAAGCAATACAATTTACAAATCTACCATGTTAACTAAGCAATTAACAATGCACAAGTTAGTGTATGCATTTAGTTCATGCTATGTTATTCAAGCTTAGAAATGAGACTTAGATTAATGATTGTACGGTTGGGTCATTCAACCTGCTCTTTAAACTGGGAACTCAGAAATTCTGTTCAGCTGCTGGAGGCCCATTATACTAGGTTCCAGAATTATTGATTATATCGTTAGAAAATGAATATGTATATATCTTGGATAACTTGTTAGATCATTACTTTATACTGACTCAGTTCATTAATTATGTTATTTTTTTTGAAGAGTGCTGTTTAAATTTATCTGTTTGCTTAATTTACTTAATATCATAATTTAGATAGAATAAAAAGCGTGTTTAAGAAACAAAAAGAAGAAATAACTTTCTTAAATAAAAAAGTCGAGTCTAAAAAAAAAGACTCAATTTGGTCGTGAGGTCAGCTCTGCGGAACCTCATTAAAATCTTTATTCGAAAAACGTTTCGTTTTTTATTCTTCATCGGTTTCTACTACCACTTACAAATTGTAAAAGCAACAAAATGGACATTTTTATTTTTGGAGGAAGTTGTTAACTTAGTAAAAGTCTGAATATTAATCTAAAACATGTTTCTATCTTTAAATGTGAATTAATCTTGTATTGCTAGTCAACACCGAAATTGAGAGTCACCGTCGGCCTGCACTGTATTATTTAGGCCTGGATAGTAGCCAGAAACAGCGAATATTTTAGTTTAAATTATTAAGAAAGATGTTACTTGGTCATTTATTGTTAGAGTCGATCTTCCCAGAATTTTATCAAAGTCCGGACTCTCATTTTCTACTTTTATTATATTCAATCGAAATTCAATTTATTAGAGTAATATTTAATTTCTATTTTGTACAAAATACAGCATAATTTGAACAAATATGGGCCGGTTTAGCGTCTTTAAAAATGACAGATATATTTTCTGTGATGGCCTTGAAATGTGATTGGTGTGATGTTGTGTGTTTGCGTGCTGGTAGCTTGAGCGGTTTTGTATAAGGGCTTGTAAGTATATTTGTTTAAGAGAATGAAGTATCAGAAATAAGAAGGTAGTCACCACTGCTAACAATAAATATATACTGTTAAAATAATAACTACAAGTATTTGCAAATAAATTATTAACTTATTAATATGCACTGATGCTAAGAGAGCGAAAAACAAGTGTTCTGCTTCGGTGACTACAACAAACTGTCTCTTAATAAATGATGTTTATCTAGAATAAAGGCAAATCTCTATCACTGGCATGAGTTTAAGAGAGTGTTCTAGCTTTGAAAGCAGAATGCAGACTGTCTTGAAGGAATGCCCTCTTTAACGGGGGATTTTCTCTTACAAAACAGTTGGCCAAGTGGCATTGTTATTTTCCTAACGGATTCCTGTGCTTTTGTCTCTTTAGCAACAATGACCTTACATTTTAGTACCTGACTCTAAAATACATTATTTCTGCCAAAATTATTTCATTTAAAATATTTTTCAAAACTATTTATTTTTGCATTTCTTCTTCCACTACAGCCTGCTTCTTTTGGTGGGCGTTCGAAGGATGTTTTTGTCAAAACAGTGTGATAACCTAGACATGCACAGAGCAAGTTCAGTTAATACACTCTTGAGAGTTGTTGGTTATCTCTGATGCTTTCCAGCTCTGTGGAACCAACCACAACGTCTTTAAAAATACATTGTTCATTACAATTAACTTATAAAATTCATTGCTATCTTGTAAATTACATTGAATTGACAAATAACCGACCTATTAGCACTTTAATTAATAATAGTATAATAATATTAATTAAGAATATATAACAGGGTTTCCCAGCTTAAATCGGAATTGAGCTCGATTGGCCACCTCGACACTTTTTGACTTTGATCCGCTAACAATTAAGAGGTCATTTTCTAGCATAGTTGATGTGTTTTAAGAATAAATTTTTGAGTGTAGACTCTGCGGATGGTAGAGTTAAAATATAATAGTGTGCAAGGGTGTATATAAATTTTAACTGTAGTGGAATGAATGGAAGATAGGTTAGGTAGGTTTGTTAGGATTAGCTTATTTCCATTGTTTTGGGGCGTCAACTCAGCATTAGGGAATCATTCAGGTTAGGGGCTTCCATACGGGCGGGTATGCGCGAGAGC
The DNA here is from genome assembly GCA_011037195.1 of Triatoma infestans. Taxonomy (NCBI): domain Eukaryota; kingdom Metazoa; phylum Arthropoda; class Insecta; order Hemiptera; family Reduviidae; genus Triatoma; species Triatoma infestans. The sequence goes on along the minus strand of JAAEAF010001452.1, from coordinate 12,189 downwards.
CGAGGGACCGCCCATCCGGTTTTTTCAATAAAATAAAATTATATAAATAGTATACAATATATAGAAATTTGAGTACGTTTGGTCGTGGAGTCAAAATAAATACATTTAAGACTAGAATTATTATCCAATTATAACTTGAAAATTTAAATAAACAAATATTTACATTAAAGACGCTAAATGTATATTTGATTTTTCCGTTATTTGTACTCTGTGCAAGTTATTTAAGCCCAATTCACGTTTTTATCGTCTATTTGCCCGCCACTACCCCAATTAGAAATCATTTAGATGAAGACTTGAAACTGGATTTATCCTGTCATTCTGATGCATTCGTAAAAGTATTTGTACTAGCCCAGGCCAATTTATTATATTATTTCTATGGAGCTACTGCCCTCAGAAGTTTCTTACTGATGGATAAAATCTCCTTCTGCAGTATAAAAATGTAAACCGATTTGCAGTCACAATTATTTCTGTGTTTTATTTTATGTATCTATTTTTAGCTACCTAGAAATATTTTTATACCTAATATGTTGATTTAGGCTTGTTCTTCTCACTCATTAATTTTTTCCATATTTAGAAAGTAACTATTTTTATTTACTTATTACTGTGAGGATGAGATGGTTGCTTTATTATTATTATTATTTTTTTAATTTAAGGCGCGTCAACATCTATGGTCATTAGCACATGGAGCCTTCTCAGTGCACTGCCTCCGGGACAGTTTTCTTTCGCTACAGACACACTGTCTATCACCGAACAGTGAGCTGTAGAGGCTCCTAAGAGTAGCACAGGACTCGAACCCGGGACCTCCGCGTGGGAGTCCAAAGCGCTAACCACTCAGCTAATCCCTCCCCTCTTTATTAAGTATTAATAATTTACCTATAATATACTTGTAAAAATAAAAAGTGGAACTGAATATATTTACTTACCCGCAAGGGGTATCTGTTGCATGCAGTTACCTGGGAAGTAGCGACCCCACGGGTTACCACAGCTCAGTACTCCATGGCACGGTCCGGGCAGAACATACACATACACTTAAACTACATACATTCTACACTTTACATACAAGGACATACACAGTACACAAACAAAGGTCCTGTCCCAAGTTAACTGGCGTAAGCCAAGATAGAAGGAAGGGATTAGCTCAGTTGTAGCTCGCTGGCCTATCCACGCGGAGATCCCGGGTTCGAATCCAGCATGCTGCCTTTAGATGTCCTCTTCCTAGAAGCTTCTAAAACTCACTGTCCGGTGATGAGCAGCGTTGTCTACAGCTAGAGAACATTGCTTGGAGGCCGGCAGTGCACTGAGAAGGCTCCAGCGGGCACAAAGATATTTCAGGTCGCAGTGCAATAATCCCCTACAACAATCTACAATATATTTACTTTTGTAGTGGAATCAATTGTCGTGATTCCTGAGGTATGAAGTTAGATGTCTTGAAGAGGGATTTATTAGGCGGAAGTTAGTTTAGAGAGTTATTGCTTGAATTACTAACACTGAATTTATAAAAATAGACTATATTTTTACAATAATTTAAAATGATTAAAATAAATAAAGTAATATGCACAACTATGATAATAATTATAAGTTTAACCTTGTATAGGGACGCGCTCTCGAACTGTAATGATATAAACTGATAGACTCAAGCTATAGTGATATAATGATAATACTGGTGATACTGATGATACTGTAGCTACTGATATAATAATCCCCTCCTCCAGTGGGAAGAAGTTTATATTAGTATTACTCACAACTCACACTAAGACATCTCTCCTAGTGTGCGACCTTGGCCAGCATTTAGATGACTGACCACTTTAGGTCAGTGGCCAGCTTTATCGGTGCTTGTCTTTGTTATAGTGTATTGACTCTTGTATTGAAAAGGGTTTTTGTTTGGCCGCGGCCCTTGTCTTGAAGACACTAGTTATAAATTATCCTTTCTTCCTGCCATCCTTTGTGAAGATAGCTGCTGGCTGGAGCCACTTTGACATTGCTATGACCCTGATATGTCATTACACTTTACTGCTTCATAATATATGATGTAATTTTTTTTTTTTATCTTATTGATTGTACTAGAATTTATTATTTAGTAAGTTTATATTCTTTAGATAATATAATCATGCTGAATGATTATTACTAATTTAAAAAAAGTATTTTATTTTATGCTAAATCTTGGTAAGAGTTGTATTACCGAAAAACAATAGAAATTTTGTATTGTATTTATTAAAACATTTTTTTATTGTTTCCTCTCAAAAGATACAATCTATAAAATACATCACAAACAGTCTAGACCTAAATAAAGTATAGGCAGGCTGACTCTTTTCTATTTCGTTGCTTTCCTAGTTTTTGACAAACAATGACATATTAATTCATATGTAAAAGTAAGTCCGTCGTACTTCTTTTAACTGAATTTAAATTTCATCGCGAGTCTGCAGGCACTTGGAATGATAGCTGAGGATAACCAGCATGGAGAGATGATATATCTTGATATATCTTGATGAGAGATGATATATCTATTTTAATTGCCCATTTTTTCCGATATGGACAGGTTATGTTGAAGTGGTTACAGTGAATTGTTGTGATTACAAGCAAACTCTAGTCATAATGGCAAATTAATAGCTTTTAATGTCGTTTCTTTTGTTCACAGGTAAGATAGTATAATAAAGCCTGTAATGTAAATACATCAAAAGATTGTGTTATTAATAAAATTAACTTTTGTTCACAGAGAAACCCTATATAGCTATTATTTCATAAGAAACAAACCACAGTATACATATTTAAAAATAAAAACTCCAGGTATATTTCTGATTAACTTTCAGGTAGCTAACATCGTTCTTTATATACAAAAATGTCAGTTGTATTTCTTCTACAAATATTATATGTTAGCGGAAAGAAGTGATTCACTAGAATATAGATTTTATTGGGAGAATTAGTGCTTTTAAATTAGAATTAGTTTTTTTAAATTGTCTATCCATAATTATCAACAATAAAAAAAGAAGAATTAAACTCTAAAAGTCATTTAAGATTTATAATTTTATCTTCTGTGGTTTGTAACAGTCAATAAATGAATAAATAAACGTTCAAGAGAACTTTGAAAATGGTTTTCCTTAGTATTATTATTTTAGGAGTAAAATATATGTAATACAGTCCTAACAGCATCCATTTCTTGTATCTATATGGAGGAGATAGTTTGTACTTGTGTCCTAGGTTTTAGTTAAGTAAACTTCCCACAAGTCTGGTTGTTAGCTAATGAGTAAGAAGTTCTCAGTGTGAAGAAGATAAAGGATTTTCATCATTTTCCTCTCAAAATTTCTTCAATCGTTAATAATTAAAATTTCTTACTTTTGGCTTGGTGGTTTCACATTGCTAAACTAAAAATTGGTGTGAACAATTCTTAAACTTATTTCTATTCTCATAGTTTTTAATTGCCTATTTTCTTGTAAATAGATAAATTTTACTGAATATTTAATTACCCATAATACTGATATTACACACAGTAAGAAAAATATAGAAATTATGTTGTTTTTTTTCTCAATGAGATTTTCAAATTAAGAAAATTTTTCTCTTGAGAACTTGTTTAATATGCAATGATTTATGCTTTCTTTTGGCCCACTCACTCATTCACTATCTTTCTTTCTGAAAGTTATATTTTATTTGGAAAAAATGTTATTTATTTTCTCTCTTTCCTTCTCTATTAACAATGTTATAAAAATTGAATAGCATAAATCTTTTGGTAAAGTTTTGCATTCATCTGTCTGCAAGCACAATAAACCAAGTCTACAAATCAAGTTACAAGGAACAAAAAAATAACAATGTACAAACTATGTGAGCCATTTAAGTAAACAACACAACCCAACAACTCTTCCAAAATGTTAACGAACATCTGTTATATTTCTTGAATGTTTTTGTAACATTTTATTTCTTCAAACATATGTTTTTCTTTATTTAAATTTTACTATTTTTCTTCTCATTCATTTTAATTATATTAAAATTGGATCTCATTGGAACCATGAATAAAGCAAAATAAAATTTGTCAGAAGTGAGTACTATTGAAGATTGAAATTCTTCAGAAAAGGGTAAAGTTAGGAGTGATGATACGGGTAAGAGAGGAAGACATAGGCTTTAATTCTCTTGTTTGCCACCATGTGGCGTCACATGCTTCTTCGTTAGTCGAAAGGTGGAGAGATCAGAAGCGAACATATTGCACAATTCTTAAGTTATTTTGTGTGTTCTTCTGTGTTCTACGAACATTTATACGCATCAGCTATATCTGGTGAATTCCTGAATTTTCATAACGTATTAGTAAATTTTTATATACTATATTAATTGCGATTGAAATGAAAGATTTCCACGTTGTAGTTAAAGTTGGATTCCTAGTTGTTTACCAAGTTTCATGTCGATTAGCCATGTTTCCTTCACAAAGGAGAGGTACGGCTTCTTTTCTACCTACAAGAAAAGTATAGCCAAGTATAGTGAGTGCACTTGTATTTTGTTTCTGGAATAAATGAGAATGTCTTTATTTTGAAAAATAACATTTTTTTTCTGAAGAAATAATAGTAGATGACATATGTTTTGTAAGCATCACCACTTTATTATATCTCCTGTATTTTAGTACAGAACATAACTTTAAAATATGCGTTGTCTCTCCCAACTTTACCCTATACATAATTCGTTGTTCCACCAAATAGTTATACCCTAGTGGCCAAGATACTAATTAGGTCGCAATTTTCATTTCAACAAAAAAAAAAATTACTTTTTAAATTTAAATGTGATTAGTTATGTGACCTTCGGAAGTAGACTGTTCCCGCTCATTGAAACAGAAAATTGAACTACTTTCCAGAAAAGTACCAAATACTTATGTATAATATCGGGTCTACAAAACAGGGGGGTGGACTGTATGTATTGTCTCCTGGCGTGACCAGGAGTTCCAAAGGGGGGTCTCGACAAGTCTGTATAATATGAGAAAACGGTTGTGAGCACTCACCTTGCAAATCTTCCAAGCAGGCACGTAAGGGGCATCGTATACCTGTTCAAACAGAGCAAATAGATCGATCTACAAGTCAGAATGAACCTTAAATATACCTGTTGCCCTGGAAGAAGCTGCAGGGTAATCCCAGATGAAATATAATGTACTACAAATGAGTTTAGCTGTAATAGCTAACACTGAATTTGGAGGGTCAACAAATTCCACTAAAATTAACTGGGTGCTTATCTAAGCCGGGTGTCGGAATAAAACTCTACTCAATCACAGCGGGTCCGACATACAAAACAAAACTTATCCGCGGGTTGTTACTCTTAAAACAGAACTACATTCAATGGGTGATAGTACGAATAGCACTTATCTAAACGGGTGTAACATTCAAAACAGAGGAGTTCCCGCTTGGCGGCGCGGAGAGCCGGCGCGCCCGTAAAGTGGCGCAGCCGAACGGGGAAGTTCGTAAACATACCGCCCACCTTAAAAGCAATAGCTTTTAACAATACGGGTACTATGGATTAAGCGAGGGGTTCAAAGGAAGCGGGGGAGGGAGCGTAAATCCCTCTGCTGCGGGAGTGGTGAAAAGGGAAAAAGGGATGGGATAGGGAAACGAGAGCCGGGAAGAGCAACGCTCATTCCGCGGTAGGTAAGGGAATAAGGCGGCGCACTGGACGGGTGATAACACCGCTGCCAGTACGGACCGAGGCGACTCGGGAAACGTGATCGGGACCAGAGTGCAATGCTACAATACGGCCAACGGGCCAATCGAGTGGAGCAGTGTTGGCGCATCGCACGTACACCACATCACCCACCACGGCATCAGAGCCAGGGCGGTGCCACTTCATCCGCTGGAGCATGGAGTTTAAGTACTCTCGCGACCAGCGCTTCCAAAATGTCTGGGCTGTACGGCGCAGTACTTGCCAGCGATGGCGAACAGAGACTTCAGCGGGAATAGGGACCTCGGGCAGACAAAGCAATGAGGAGCCAATGAGAAAGTGTCCAGGGGTGAGGTATCCTGCGGACTCATTAGGGTCCGAGGCTATAGGAATTAGAGGCCGGCTGTTTAACACTGCTTCAATGCGGGCAAAGAGTGTGAAATATTCCTCTGCAGAATATGGGCGTTCGCCAGCGAGGCGCACAAGCAGGGTTTTGACTGACTTAACTCCGGCTTCCCAGAGTCCACCAAAGTGCGGTGCATACGGGGGGTTAAACTGCCAGGAAACGGCACGGTTACTCAGATGAGAGTCAATGACCGCTGAGGAGCCGCGTAGGAAATCATAAAGGGAGCGCAATTCTTTCGCGGCACCCACGAAGTTACGCCCACAGTCCGAATAAATACAATTCGGCAAGCCACGCCGAGCTATAAAGCGGTCGAATGCGGCTAAAAAACAGTCCGTGGACAGTGCAGAGGCAAATTCTAAATGCAGGGCCTTGGTGGCCGAGCACACGAATAAACATAAGTAACCTTTCGTGGTTACATAAGAGCGAAGTGATGCACTGCGCGTCGGAAATGGACCTGCAAAATCCACACCAACGTGAGCAAACGGACGGGCGGCTGTAACTCGGTGCGCGGGTAAAGGAGCCATGACCGGTTGATAAGAATGAGCCCTGAAACGATGACAGGTCATGCAGCGATAAATACACTTGCGAAGTAAACACTTGCGGAGTAAACACCTCAGAGAAAGAATCCAGTACCTTTCGCGTATAGCTGGGAGCACGGTATTAGAGCCAGAGTGCAGGTGTAAGATATGATAATGCGTACAAATGAGCATCGATAAATGGGCCTGCTTTGGCAACAGCAGCGGGTGTTTCGAGCGAAACGGCAAAGAAGACTGCTGGAGTCTTCCGCCCACCCTGACGAGTCCAGATTCGTCAAGGAAAGGGTTTAGGGTAGCCAAAGAGTGGGGTGCAGGTAACGAAGTGCGGAGCGCGTGTAGTAAATCAATAAAGTAGTGAGCCTGGGTTAGGCGAACTAGGGTGAGCTCCGACTGCAGGAGCTCGTGAGTGGTCAATGGGTCACGAAGAGGCCCGCGATCATGAAAATCGAGTCGAGTAATGCGAGTGAACCGAAGGATCCAGGCGAAAACTCGCTTACGTAGGGTGAAAGAACTGAATCTACGTAGGGATTCCAGAAATGTGTCTGGGGAGGGGTCGATGACGCTCGCACGGTGCAGGGTAGCTATTAAATTAGTAGCTTCAGTAACAGAGGTAGGTTCAGGGTGCGTTACTGCAAACGGAGGGGGCCAGAACGTCTTGGATAAGGTCAAAAAAGAGGGGCCGTGGAGCCACAAGGCCTGGGTTTCCTTCTTAGTGAAATTAACGGGGGGTATTGCCCGAGTAGCTAAATCAGCAGGGTTCTGTGAAGTGGGCACGTAAGCCCAGTGAGAGTCTGGCACCAATTCCTGAACCAGAGACACTCGGTTGGCCACAAAGGTATGTAGACAATGAGGGGGGGTGTGAAGCCAGTGAAGGACATCACGGGAGTCCGAGTAAAATCGGGGACGACTGGACACACCAGAGAGGGCGGAAACGCCTGAGGCAACATATAGCCTGCTGAGTAAGACCGCAGCACACAATTCGAGTCTAGGAATTGACAGAGTTTTGAGAGGGGCAACGCGCGATTTGGCTATCCATAAGGTGGGGTAGACATGAGCGTGTTGGCGAAAAATTAAGTAAATAGAAGCGGCATAGGCCTGGGCCGACGCATCGCAAAATCCAACCCCCTCAATAGGGAAGGACGCTGAGTGAGGTACATAACGGGGAATGCAAATGTCAGTCACTAAAGGTAACTGGCGGATAATGGTTAGCGCGTTGCCAAGTAACGACTCGTACAGGGGTTCATCCCAGGGCAACTGGGCGACCCATAGCTGTTGCAATAAAATTTTTAAAGTGGAGGTTACAGGTGCCAGGTAACCTAGCGGGTCAAACACTCGCGCAATGTACGATAAAATGGAACGTTTAGTGAGATCGCCATAAAAGGGGCATAGAGAAAATCTTAACACGTCCGAGTTAGGGTCCCATAGGATGCCCAAAATTGGAAAGGCGTGTTCGCCGGAGTCAAATGCAATGGCACAGTGGGGTTGATTTCGCCACTTTGCCAATAAAGCAGGAGAATTTGAGGCCCATTTCTTGAGTCTAAACCCGCCCTTAATGAGTAGCTCTTCGAGCTGCTGACGAAGTAACAAAGCTGTAGGGGCGTCCGGGGCTCCGGTAATCACATCATCGACGTAGGTGCATGTTTTAATGGCATTGGAAGCTAAGGGGTACGTTCCCCCATGGTCTTGAACGAGCTGTAACAAAACACGTTGGGCCAAAAAGGCGGATGGCGTTAAGCCATATGTTACGGTATTTAATTCCATTTCCTTGACCTCGCCTTTGGGGTCGGGGCGACACATAATGTGCTGGTGACATCGGTCTTGCGGGCGTATAAGAACCTGGCGGTACATTTTTTCAATATCAGCCGTGAGGGCAATAGGGTTAAGCCTAAAGGAAAGTAGTATCGAACAAATGTCGCGCTGGAGCTTTGGGCCAGGTAGTAGGCGCTCGTTGAGTGACAGATAATTAATGTCCTTGGCGGAGGCGTTGAACACCACTCGCACACGAGCGGAGTCGGAGGGGCCCTTGGTCACCACATGATGAGGAATAATGTAGTCCACGAACGTGTCAGCCTCAGTCATATGGTTCAACCGTAGGTATTCCTGCATAAATTTAGAATATTCTGTATGAAGTGTGGGTTTACTCCGTAGCCGGCGCTCCAAATTATTTAGTGAGGCCCGTGGAGGGATGGCGTTAACGGCTAACGGGGGGCTTCCCTGCTTGAAGGGAAGTGCGACTATGTAACGACCCTCAGCGTCACGGGAGTGAGTTTCAAGGAAGTGCTGTTCCACCCAGGCATCGGCAGGGTCAACATTACGATTATAGGGGACCTCTTCGATCTCCCAGAACTTCTGGAGTTGGCCAGCCAGAGCGCAGGAAACATGGAGAGAAGTTAGGCGCATGTCAGGTTGCGCGGAGGCAAGGGCGCCTAGTATGACAATTCCGAAGTGAGTGGGAATGGCGGATAGGCCCTCCATATTCTGCACCGGGTCGCCTTGACATAACAGAAGTGGGAAGACTTCAGCTCCTAGGAGCATGTCCACGGGAGCGGGAGTTCCAAACTGCGGGTCCGCTAGAGGTAAGTGCGAGTACCGTTGAAGTAGCGACTGAGGTATAGAATGCGTGGGTAAGGAAGCTGCTATAGAAGGCAGCACTAACGCGTGTACAGGGAGTTTAAAATTCTTAACGCGTGACTGAAGAGTGCAATTAATGAGTCCGGAGGCGGAAACCGGCGCGTTGCCAACCCCGGTGACCTGAGCGCGTGTAGCGGCAGTGTGCAGTCCTAAAAAGGCCACACAAGACTGGGATATAGCAGAAATCTGTGAACCCGGGTCCAAGACAGCTCGGATAACGTGTGAATTTCCCCAAGCGTCGGAGATGCTGGCGCTGAGGGTGCCCAACAATACCTGCGGCATACCAGTGTCATTGGCACTGAAAAAGCATGCCTGCTCGGGTTCTGCTGGTTTTACAGTGGGGGAAGGCGCTGCGGGTACTGGAGCCTCAGGGGCTGAAGGGCGTTGAGAAGTGGGTGTGGGTTCGGAGTGCAGCAGGGTGTTATGCCGGTTAGACTGGCACACACGGCATAAAAATCGGGACTGACACTGAGAGCGTAAATGATTGCCTAGACAGTTGAAACAACGCCTTTTAGTACGAAGAAAGTCATATTTGCGGTCCAGAGATAAATTGGCAAACTGAGGGCAGACAGACAATACGTGTGGTGCGCGACATAAAATACAAACACTTGGAGGTGATTTGGAACGGCTCTCCGTACGGGGTTTCACTTGAGTAGGGTTTGAGTTGAGCATAAAAATGCTACGCGAGGGTGTTTTAACTTCTTTAGCAAACTGGGAACTACGAGTAGAGGGTGTAGGGGGAGGAGACAGTTCCATGGTTTGCACCTGCTGAACTACAAAGTCAATAAGGTTTTGGAATGTGGGTATTCCTGAAGTGGCCATTCGATCTTCGAACTTACGGGTAATGTCTGCATTTAAATTTCGAAGCGCTAGGGAGAATAATAAAAAATCAGTTAAATCGTCCAAATTCATGGCCTTAAGGGCACTAACTGAGCTCCTATGTGTGTTAAGGAACTCCTTCAAATGGGACAGAGAGGATGAGGATTGTTTTTTAAAGAGGTCGAGTTTTGAAAAATACATGGAAGCTATTCTACGTGGATTGGCATACCGAGATATCAGAGCTTGGTATGCTACCTGATAATTTTCGCCAGTTAATGGTAAGCCAGAAATGACAGAGGCGGCTTCGCCTTTCAGAGCGGTTTTAAGATATTGGAAACGCTGGGTGTCATTAATGCCTGGAGCTTGGTGTATCAATGACGTAAATAACGAGAAGAATTCCGGCCAAGCTTGTACATTTCCGTCAAACTGGGGAATCCGGATTTTCTCCAGCGGGTTGAAATGGCTAGTGGAAGCGCCTTGAGGTGTTGAAACAGTGGCCGAAGGAGGCGCAGGCTCTTGCTTTTTAAGAGCTAAGTAGAGACATTCGATTTGGATTGTCAAATCACGAAATGAGTTCCGAACTTGGCGCGTTTCGATTTGATCCTCCTTCTTTAAGACGACATTGAGGTCTAATAATTTCGACTGAACAATCTTAAATTCCTGAGAGAGCGGTTCCAACCGGGAGACATATGCTTGAAGAGCTGTTAGTTGTGAAATATCAAAATCTTTGACGATTTGGTATATGGATGACGCATCAGCGAAAATGTCCTCCCGCTCCGCCACCAAACGCTGAGCCGACTGCAGTACTTGGGAGTAATCGTGGGACGATTCGCTTTTGACCGATACTTGTTCCTTAGGCATTCTGGAAGGGTTAGGATGAATGAGGGTTGAACAATAGAGGAACGAATGGAGTTGAATTAGCAAATTCAATTCGAGTCAGAATGGAAATTGATTTAAACTGGGGAATTTTAAATAGAAATCATAAACTGTAGCGGTATCCAAATACACTTTTAAAATTGAAGAGTTGCAGCTGAAAAAAAAAATTAAACTACGAAGTGTTAATGTGCGAGGAGCAAATTCCTTCAACACAAGTACCGGAGAAGTTAATAATTTAAACGGTGCTACTTTAATAATTCGGGAGTTAAAGAACAATCAAAAGTCAACCACTTAATATTGTTCTCAATTAGAATAAAATAAATAGTTCAAAGAAATTAACTGTAATTAAATTACGTAAAAATAATCCGCAATAGTGAACAGAATAAGGAAACAAAATGAGTTTAAAATGTCCAGCTGTTTATAGACGATAAAGTTTTAATAAGATTAAGGGGGATTTAAACGTGTTTACGGAAATTACCAATTGGTAAACAAGAAAATATATCTGTTGGTAAACAAACGAGTAGGTGTGCGCTCGTGTGTGAGATGTGGGAATTAACGTGTATGAGTTGTTAGCAAAGCTCACTAGATAGCAGTGTAAGAGGTTGAAATTTGAAGTTCGCGGCTTTTTTATGGAGATCGTACCAACGCGCCCAAAGTTGAGAGCGGCTTCAAAAATCAAACCAGTGAAGAATAATTGAATTTGTACTTTACACCCTCTTCTACTTTGCACACAGGAAATCAACAAATAACTCTATTTTTAGACCAAACTTGTACTCAACTTTGCAAGATTTGTCGTTTTTAAGACTTTACAATTTACTTATGAATAAAACTTGAATTATGTGAATTTCGAATTTCTGGATTGAAATTTGAAAATTAATGAGTAGAATTGTTGAAAATGACAATAGGGTAATTACTCAAATTGTTTCGAGTAAATTTAATTGAAATTACTTCCGTTTCAATAAATTTGGGTATAATTTAATTTAAATTGGGTTCAAAATTTGCAAAATTAGACTTCTGGGATTTTCGTATTCTACAAAATTATACAAAACCGTACGAAATTCGGTTCGGTATGACCATTTATGTTTAATATCGGGTCTACAAAACAGGGGGTGGACTGTATGTATTGTCTCCTGGCGTAACCAGGAGTTCCAAAGGGAGGTCTCGACAATTCTGTATAATATGAGAAAAAGGTTGTGAGCACTCACCTTGCAAATCTTCTAAGCTGGCACGTACGGGGCAGCGTATACCTGTTCAAACAGAGCAAATAGATCGATCTACAAGTCGGAATGAACCTTAAATATA
>JAAEAF010001451.1:0-156228 GCA_011037195.1 Triatoma infestans | reverse complement strand
TAATTTAGAGTCAAACTAACCATTAAGTAAAAATTCCAAATGAGGTAAATTAGAATCGTAATATTATCAATAAGAAAAATAGGCGAATGAATGTTTTACCCCCACCAGACTTTTTTAAAGTAATTAAAAAAAAAATATATAAATAATATGAATCCATTAACTATTAATTTTAATAAAAACTATTATTTTAATAAACGCATTAAATTACCTATACTAAAATAGTATTAATTAATAGATTCACATGTTATCGTATTCTCTTTTAAGATATCTTTTGCAAAGAATGGATCAATGAACTCTGAAAACTTATTTTAATTGTCTAAACAGTTGTTTTTATTTCAGTATTTCTTAATTTGATATTTCCGCTAAGTTTACTAACTTTATTAAACTTCATTTCCCATACACAAAGTATATTGCCACTTAAAAAAAACAATCTCAAACAATAGATGTTGTGAGATTTATCTATTAACATCTACATTAGCCCAGGCTGCCTTGTTTCCTTCTATTTTACTTAATATTATCTATTTTGTTTGTTAAATTTAAACCTAGTGTATCAGAGGTTTTAATCGTTATCTAATAACACAATCTTAAGATTTTAGTATATGTGAATAAAATGGATAAAAGTTTTATTATTTAAAAGATGCGTTACGAAAGTAATTGCATGCAGAGCAAGGAGAATTTCTAAGAACTTATGCATCATATTAAATATTATTTGAATGCCATTTTGGTTTATTATTTTATTGATGAAAATTTGTACTAATTATAATTAAGAAACTATAGAATTAAGAGAATTAAGTAAACATAGAAAGTAAACGTAATAAGCGTGTGTAAACGCTGTTTCGATCCATCTTTCTTCTATATAATCGGTACTGTTCTTTATAAAGTAATAATAAAAATAATAATATTTTATTAATAATTTTTTTTTTTTGCTATAGTGTAGAAACTTTATAAAAAGAGTATTGTACGTACGGCTTGGGTGAACTATCAGCCGGAAGTCGATGCTATATTTTCAAAACGAAAAATATTAAAAGATAATAAATTTTTCCAAAAAAGAAATAAGAAGAATTAAAACGTAAAAAAAAAAACACAATGATTGTATTAAGAAACGCTTTAACAAAAAATACTAAGAACTTATGCATCATATTAAATATTATTTGAATGCATATAATAAAAACAAATTGTAATTTTTAAAACTTAAAAATAATATAAATCAATTAAACTTAAAAATAACTATTGCCGAACAGAATTTAAAAGATTACGACTGTCGAAACTATTGAAGATAACAATAAGGTGTGGTTTAGGTAAAATTCATAGTCCGAGGAAACATAGACGAAACTCAGACAAAGTAGAATTGTTTAGAAAATGGAAAACCTAAAAGAAGTGGAATGAATGGCAGATTTCTTCTGATGCCCTGATCGGATCATGCGTATACAGCACAGCAAATTGTGACTGTCAACGAGAATGAAATACACAAAAATATCTCTTTGCAAGTTGTATCCAATTTTGAAACCATAAAGTTTTATACTGTATTATTTCATCGTCAAGAGTTTTAGAGGATCTCAGCTTTTAAAATTTAGAATTTTTAAAATATATTTCAAGTGAAGACTCGCTGTAAATTTCACTAATGTATCAAGGCCAGTATAAAATTAGGAATTACAGATGGAAAACGCAAGAAGCTTTTTAATTTGTAGCTTTTCAAGTTCTTCATATTGTTGATTACTCCAGCATAAGCCCCATAGTTAAAAATGGAACAGCTGACAGTATTAAACACCAGAAATTTAGACAGAACAATAGAAGTACTTAGATTAAAAATATGTTGCTAAAATTATTGTAGCAATTGTTGCCAATTCATTTATGCCCAAAGATCTAAAAAAAAAAAAACTGCTAGTAATCTAGTTCAGAATTCTTTCTTGAAAATAAATGTTCGCTTATGATGAGATAAATTGAAAGTTTATTATATTTGTATATTTATTTAATTTACAACCATTAATAGCAATCAACTTTAACATTATAGTCATAAAATACATTACAACAAATAGATAAGAGAACTATAAAAACATAAAACTAAAAAACTAAAAATACAAACGTCATTCACGCGAGACAATAAATTAAATTCATGCATTATTCTTGGCAGAGGATTTTTTTTATAGTATTAGAAATTTGAGAACTACTACGACTGTTTGGGCTGATTAACATTTTGTTCTTAGGTTTCTTGGAATCTCCGTGGTTATATAGTATTGCTATAGCTGCAGAGATTTCCATCTTGTCTAAGAATATTACTTCTTTGTGACTATTGGCAAAGTAAATATAATACATAAACCTCAAAATTTAGTTTGTGACTTAACGTTTTATGTGCCCTAATAATTGATGCGTAATCCGAAATATTTACTGATATGAATTACGTCAACTTCAAATCCACCTTAAAGAAAAGTATTTCCTTTTTTCTTTTTCTCTTCCTACTGAAGAGCTTTTTTATTTTTAGATACTTAAGTTCGTAGTTGTAAGTTGTAAGTATTTATGTATGTAGATAGAAAAAGGTTGGAGCTGTTTTCGAACAAAATCGCGTGAACTTGCACTTCCGGTTAATGGATTTTGCCGGAAACCTTCTTGTCAGATGTGGTAATGGTCCCTAAATGAAGCTTTCTGCGATATTTCGTTTTTGAGACATTTTATTTACACACACACACACACACACGCGAGGATGTAGACTATTAGCTAATGAACGTTTGTTTCGTACTTAGAGGGGACCTCAAAACATTTATTTCCTGTAAAAACTCAGTTTGGAAAATCTTGTGGCTAAAAAACAAATAATTTTACGAAATGTCACAATTAATATTATTTACAAATTTATTAAATCATTGAAATAGTGTTTCACTAATTGTGAAAGTTTAATTGGCTCTAATGAATTGAATCCTACCAAGTTCCAGGAGAAGGAAATTCATAGATTCAGTGATCTCAGAACTATTTTACTTCCGAATGTCATAGGCAGGATGGACCACTAATGTATTTAATTTTTTGTAATGAATTTAAGAAAGCCAGTTTTTTTTTTTGGATTGATAATAGCCTGGTAGTTTCTCCGATATAATCATCTAGTCGGTAACTAGAATATCCTAAAAAAGACTAACAATTATCGTCTTATGTAATATTAAGGCCAAATAAACGTAATAACAATTCAAAAGTTTAAAAACATTTTTATCAATTAAAACTGTAATAAATGAAGAGTGAAAGTAAGTCGTGCTTCATCGGATATTTTAGATGGTGAAGTGTAAAATAGAAAAGACGCTTAAATCGGATGACTAACGTCATGTTTTCTCTTAATTTTTATATTCCATGTTTTTCTCAAAATTAATATTCCAGGTTTAGTAACCTTTCAACCCTAATCGAAGGGGGTGCTCGGAATAAGCTGATACTCGCTTGGATGCCGGGACATGCAAAATTGTTGGGCAATATAAAGGCGTTTGCGCTAGTTAGGGAGGAGTCGAAGGACATTTGCTTAGGTTCCGAACCCTTCTGTGGTTTGTCCAGAAACCTGAATTAAACTTCCATCAAAGATTGGATGGAGAACCAATGTCTGCAATCCAATAACTCCAATAACATCAAATAACATTTCAAATACTATCAAATAATAGATTATGTTCAATATACCATTATTAGAGAAAAAGCATTTGGAGTTATTTAATGAAAAATGACAAAAATAAAACTGTAAAATCATCCAATAAATGTTATTGGACTGAATGGATCACTCCTTGTGACACTCAAAACTAATCTCATGTTTGAACTAGCTGCATTTTTTTTTTTAGTTTTGAGCTGATGCTGTTTACATACAAATTTCTAATAGCAACTTGTTTGTACCCATGAGAGACCTCGAAACTGTGTTTTATAACAAACCGGAAATTAATTTATTCATAAACATTCCCCATACTGACTTTGTGGTTATTCTTCATAATTCATTTGCAAATTGTATTTGTAACCTTAAGTGAAACAATTTTTTTATGCTAAAAAATAAAGGATATTGTATTTTAATTGAAAAATCATAAGTTTCCTATATTTATATTCATTTTTTTTTTATTATAGGGTAAAATAATAATAATAATAATAATAATAATAATAATAATAATAATAATAATAATATAGAAATAAAATAAAACTTAAAAAATTTGCAATATATTTCTGGGATTTGAATACGTTAAGGAACTCGTGATCAGTTCGGCACTGTTAAATTTATTCAGATGGGAGACTTCCCTGTTTGAAATCAAGGTCATTCCAAGTTTGTCCTGTATCCTATGTATATACCATTATTGTTTTATTTATTTATTTATTTTAATTTGGGTAACTTTTATTTAACAGCTAAATCTTATTTTATTTAATTATAAAATATTTTAATGGGATTTAATTGATGAAAACAGTGATCTCGATTTTTTCTGATTACTTTAAATTTACTCATCTTTATTAATAAATTAAAGTAATCACACTTGATATTAAAATTTATAAGATATTGCAAAGGAAATTTATTATATTTTGATATAAATAATTGTTAAATTTGGCCATTGATAATGATATATGCGAAACGATGGTGGGTAGCACTTTGAAAAATAAACCTTTTTTTTTAAAAAGGTAAAGTTTTCTTTATTTTTAGCCCCTGCCAATCATCATTTTGCTTATATTTGATTACAATTTGTTTTGGAAAATTCCTCATTGCAAAATATCATTTTAGAATCGTGGGTGATAACGTGATTACTATACCTACACTAAGTAGTACGTATATAAAGACAATTGAAGAAGCCTGCAGTAAATATGAACGAAACATCGGTTTATAACAAACGACACGCTCTTAACTCGAAGATCTAAGTGTTTTTTTTGTATACAGTGGCCCCGGAAGCCTGAAAGATCATATAAGGAAGATGACCACAGCTTGAACCGATAAGTAAAGTAGGGTAAATTAATGCCTTTTTTTTTTACTTCTAACTGTCGATTAGGAGTCGTGGACGGAAAAACATACTTTACTATTTATTACACATATTAATGCTTCAAATAAATAATCAAATATTAATGCTTATTAAAATATTCAGCTTTAGTCTATATTAAAGTTTACACCGATATATCCTATTGCACTGTCGGTTAACTGTCGGATTATAACTAACTACCCGAAGCCCTAAGTGTTTCGCTTGTAGTTTTCTATCAGAAATCTGACTTTTGAATAACTTGTACACCATTAGCTACATTCTAGACAATTAAATATATTCGCCATTTCTGTTTAATAAAATCGACGAATAGGTAACAGAAAACATCTCCGGCATCCAAATGTTTCATAAACATGAAACTAAACCATTTTTATATTCTCTGATGTCATCTCTGAAGACATGATTATAACAGCACTTCCTTAGCGTATTTATGGAATTACAAAGACACTGATAGAATCGAATATATACCCTACAAATATTTTTTTAACTCGATAAAAATACTCTTTCAAAATCTCAAAATAAACCTCAAGTAAACATGATTCGTGTTTCACTGCATAGAAATTTGTGGAAGCATTTGACGTATAAATGGGAAATTTAAGATAAGTTATTTAACCTACCATATAATAAACAAATTAGTAAAAATAACTTTTGGGAAAGGATTAGTCCCGGGTTCGAGTCCAGTGCTAGTGCTAGCCTTAGATTTTTTCTTCCTAGGAGCCTTTACAGCTCACTATTCGGTGATCGACAGTGTTGTCTGACCGGAAGCGGCAGTGCACTGAGCAGGTTTCGGGCACCAATGATCATAGATGTTGACGCGCCTTAAATTAAAAAATAGTAATAATAATAATAATAACTTTAAAAGCAAACAGTTTGAATACGTCAAAATTGCTTAGTGATTCAAGCTCAATTTATTATTGAATATGTGGATGGGTCCGCAATGCTGGATAACATCTGGTATTTTATCCGTCATAGCTTGCATATTTCTTATATTCCTAATCAGTTTCGGATTTTCATCCATCGCCAGAGCAAATTCACCAAGTTCATGTAGAGAGTTCACTTCAACTTAATGTTTCTGTTACACTCGACACTTGTTGGTTTTCAATTTATTATTTCGCTTATTGTCACTGAGAGGAAGTATTGTAATATGTCAAATTTACGATATTGAGTTTTCACTTGTAATATATTTTTGAGTTCTAAAGATAGTGGTTTTTAGAAAATGGTCTGTATTTGTAGGTGATCAGTTTCAAACTTGATATTCCGTATAGGTATCACCATGGAATCCCGTTGTCTATCAAAATTCCTCAATTGGAAGTACCACCTTATTGATTTTTTTTGTTTTTTCAGTTTCCTGCAATTCTGGAAAATGGTTCCAATGATTTTCTTTAAACTTGATATCAATTACATATTATATTAAAAGCTACAACTTCTATTTGTAAACTTTCTCTGGGAAAATTCATTCAAAGCGGCTTTTAGGGGGAAAGGTGGGATTATGTTTACTTATAAAGTGCTATTTCTGTTTATTATACAATTCTATCATCTATATAATATTAAATAGTAATACTAAATAGTATTAAATATGTCTCCAAAATTTTGAGTTTGAAACAAATCGATAAATGGAAGTGCGTTTTCACTGAACAATTTTTTTCTCTTTGCTGTGTGTTTTCTCCATAAAACAACGACATATTTCTTTAAATTTTGTATAATTACTGTGAATATCACTTTTGTTAAAACTTTTTTCAAGGGGAGAGATTAGCTTAGTGGTTAGTGCGTTGGACTCCCACGCGCGGAGGTCCCGGGTTCGAGTCCAGTGCTACCCTTAGATTTTTTTTCTTCCTAGGAGCCTCTACAGCTGACTGTCCGGTGATGGACAGTGTTGTCTATAGCGAGAGAACACTGTCCGGCGGCCGGCATTGCACTGAGAAGGCTCCGGGCGCCAATGACCATAGATGTTGAAGCACCTTAAATTAAAAAAAACAAAACTTTTTTCTGTTAAAAGTCTTTCTTCTAAAAGAAGTTTAAGGAGAGCTGGGAAGTTATGCTTCCCTTAAATTTAAATTCTCTCATTGATATAAAATTGAAGACAAACACAAATTTAGTAAAAGTTATGGAGGAAATATTGGGATCTTGTCAAATTTTTCTTAAAAAAAAAAAAAAATGATTTAAACAAATTGTATGATTGTGTGAAAGAAATATCTCAAACACGAAAAAAAAACGTATTAATAAAGTTCATTAAATCTGGTTAACCAGAAGTGCAGATTTACAGGATAGGTTTCTGAATTTTTCGTAACTTGCTTGGGAACGGCTTAAAGGATTTTCTTAAACTTTGACTACTACTAGTTATTTGATTCAATTTTATCGGAAAAATTTATTACTTTCTCTTACTCCTAGTAGGAGGAAGTATTGTAATCGTGTCAATTTGTCGATATCGAGTTTTCACCGGAAATTTCCGTTTGGTCCCCTGAGTCCAAAAAAGTGGTTTTTAGCAAATGGTCTGTGTGTGTGTGTGTGTGTGTATGTGAACAGCATAGCTCAAAAGCGAAAAACCGTAGAAAGTTGAAACTTGATATTCTGTTTAGGCATCGCCATGGGATCTGAAAGTAACTTATCTGTCAAAATTCCTCAATCGGAAGGATACTAGTGTTTTTTTTTGTTTTTTTACGATTTTCTCAAAAATGGCTCCAACGATTTTTTTTAAACTTGGAACATCAACCACACATACAAATAGCTACAACTTTTATTTGAACATTTCTCCGGGAAAATGCATTTAAGGACACTTTGATGGAGGTGTGGGTTAGGTTTCCATCTAAAGTGCTATTTCAGTTTATTAGACAAGTCTGTCATCTAAATAATGTTAATTAGAATTAAATATGTTGTTGAAATTCCGAGTTTGAAAAAATCGGATAACCGGAAGTGCGTTTACTTTACCACTTTACTAAATGATTTATTCTCTTTTTCGCTTTTTTCTCAAAAATGGCTCCGATGATTGTTTTGAAACATCGTATATAAACTAAACATGCAAAGATCTACAACTTTTTTCTGGGAAAATTCATTTAAGGGCACTTTTAGGGGAGGGGTGGGGTTATGTTTTTCTCTAAAGAGCAATCACAGTTGATCATACAATTCTATCATCCAATAAAATTAATTAGAAATAAATAGATGGTCAAAATTCCGAATTTCAAGAAATTTAATGAACCGGAATTGCGCTTTTACTGAACAGTTTTTCAGTTTTCGACGAATTCGGTAAATTTGGTACACAAACTATAAAATTTGCCAATTATAATAGTTGTGTGAGTGTTTCACACCAGATTTTTTTTTCCTGTAATCGTTCAATAATGTTCACATTAAATTTAGTGATGAAAGTTCAACTAAACATCATTTAGTTCTAATTAAACTGACATCTAGTGAAAATGTGTGAACACAAGATAAAAAAAAAAATCCCAATCCAGCGGATTTGAGGTTATATCAAACGGAATAGGTTATAATAGAAAGAGGTTAAAGAATTTAATTTAAATTAAAATGCATTCTCAGTATTTGCCCATTTTTCACATCTTTTTATATTCATTTAAATTAAGTACCCAATTAAATACGATTGCAGTAAAAAAAAAAATCTTAATATTTAACTTAGTGAACGAAGTATTTTTACTCACTGCATTCGTCCGGTCAAACACTGATCTCGAATGTGTAAAAATCATACTTTTCTCACTTGATATATTCATTAATAACTATTAGGAAGGTGCAACGGGAAATCTGTGTTAAATTTCAAGCGTTATTTGGGTTGGATTGAATTGTCTTGTAGACTAAAATGTAGTACTAGTTTTTCAAGGTGCAGACTGTACAGACTGTACCCCCCACCACCTCTTTAATTTATGTTAAGAACAACTAATATCTTTTAATAAACATACTAAGTTTGAAGAGAATTTGTCAATTTTTTTAAAAAAACTGCCGTAAGTGAAAGTTGTTTGAGTATTTCACATCACATTTTTTTTAACTTTACTGATAAAAAAAAAAAGACAAGTAAAATATCGTAAAAAATTATTAAAAATGGTAATAAACCAAATTTTAATAATTGGTTCAATCGAACACAATGGCAATGATAATTTTCTTTAGGTAAACCAAGTGCTGAATTAACAGTATTTTGTTTTTTTTTAATACCCATTTTTGGTTTTAAAATATACTTTCTAGAACCTTTTTTTTACGCTCAACCTTTTTACATATTCCGTTCGCTAGCTGTTAGAAATTTACCTACTATTTATGGTCAGGGAATGAATTTATAAAGAAACCGAACATTTTTTACAATTAAGGAATATTATTCATTTTTACTTTCTCTTACTGTATTGGAAATTTTTTTGAAATCGAGTATTTATCGGAAATGCATGTTTTGATGTCTTTTGAATTCCAAAATTAAAAAATAAAAGTATTCGGCGAATGGTCTGTCTGTAAGTGTTTTAGTTGAATAAATGATTTCCAATAAAGAGCAGAATGATCAAAAACTGGATATTCCATGTGGGAATATCTAACATCGACATATCTGACACGAAAGGTTTGGGTACAAAATCGATCAACCTGAAATGTTTTCTCAGTATTACGAGAAGTTTCTCGAAAAATCTCCTATGAAACATCATTATACTGTCTACATATATAAATGCCTATCACTTTTTATTTGAAGCATTTTCCAAGAAAAATTGAATTTGTGGGGGTATCTAATGTGGGAGTAGCAACGTTTAAGCTACCCTCTAAAATACCATTTCAATGAAAAAAAATACCAATGTATGATGGACTTGCATAGTATGTATCACCTATATAATTTGAATACACAGAAGCATTGCTAGGATTCCAAATTTGAAGAAAATCCGTTAACCGGAAGTGTGACTTTACAGAATAGTTTTTTTTGGGGGAATTTTCTCAAAAAACGTCTAGAACCATTTTCTTTAAACTTAGTGTATGCCAGCTGCGTACAGATATAATCGTATCGCTTTTATTTTAAATATTTTCAAAAAAAATTATTACTTTCTCTTGCTTTTAGTAAAAGAGGAAGTATTGTAATCGTGTCAAATTTTCGATATCAAGTTTTCACCGGAAATATCCATTTTGAGTTCCCCCTCAGCCCAAATAAATAGTTTTTAGCAAATGTGTGTGTGTGTGTGTGTATGTGAACAGCATAGCTCAAAAACGAAAAATCTTTGAAAGTTGAAACTTGATATTCCGTTTAGGTATCACCATGAGATCCGACACTGGGTTATCTGTCAAAATTCCTCAACCGGAAGTACCACTTTACTAGTTGTTTTTTTTACTTTTTTGCGATTTTAACAAAAATGGCTCCGACGATTTTCTTGAAACTTGGTATATCAACTACACATACAAGAAGCTGTTATTTAAAACATTTCTCTGGGAAAATTCACTGAAGGGAGTTTTGGGGGAGGGGTGGGGGTCATGTTTTCCTCTAAAGTGCTATTTTAGTTTACTATACAATTCTATCATCTAAATGATATTAATTAGAATTAAATGTGTGGTTGAAATTCCGTGTTTGACAAAAATCGGATGACCGAAAGTACGTTTACTTTACAATTTTAGTAAATGATTTTTTTCACTTTTTCGCGATTTTCTCAAAAATGACTCCGACGATTTTCTTTCTATATAAACTACACATACAAAGATGTACAGTTTTTATTTAAAACATTTCTCTAGGAAAATTCATTGAAGGGCACTTTTAGGGGGGGGGGGTATGTTTTTCTCTAAAGTGCTATCATAGTTGATTATACAATTCTACATCCAAAAAAAAATAATTAGAAACACATAGATGACCAAAATTCCGAGTTTCAAGAAAATTAGTAAACCGGAAGTGCGCTTTTGCTGAACAGTGTTTCAGTTTGCGACGAACTCCGACGAATTTCATTAAATTTGTTACACTAACTATAAAATTTGTCAATTTCAATTTTGAAAACTGGAGTAAGAGAAAGTTGTTTGAGTGTTTCACACCAGATTTTTTTTAGATAATTTTTTTGCGATATTTGTTTAAATTTCAAAAACATGTTATGTGCTTTTTTGGTTCAGTGTTTTCGGTGCGCTCTACTGGGCCACAATATGATCACTACTTTAACTGCTATGGTTAGTTGGGTAGGTTCTTGCAGGGCATCTCTCTACACAATATTTATGAGTAAGAGAAAGTTGTGTGACTATATCACACCAGATCTTTTACGTAATCAGGGGATGAAAACTTATTTCTTATGTTCACACCCTCTAAAACTTCTTCTTACACTAAGTAAGAGAGAAAGTAAAAGAGAAGTGCTTTCAAGCAGAATTTTATAGCCAACATTATACCTAGAAAAGAAAGAAATCTTAACAAAGCAAAATTAAATATTCGAAGGTTAATAATAATTAGATTATTAGAAATAAATATAACAATAGTTGAAATAATATCCTAATAATAATACTAAATTGTAGGCATTAGTATGCGAATAGGGTCACTAGAACGGCATTCAACTCTTTCACACATTAGATTCAAACGTATTTTTGTCGTATATAAATGCTATCGACAATCCCTTTTATCTACTCACGAAATATCATGCAAAATTCTTTGAGTAAAAGGTAGATTTTTTTAATTTCTCTGACTTCTACATATGGAGGTACTGAAATCGTTTCTAATTTTGGAAATTGCTTTTTCACCGGAAATACATGTTTTGTGGTTTCCTGTATATAATGATGACCTTATGCTTACGGGATTGGATGATTGGATAATAATGAGAGTCATAATAACAGATTGTTGGGATCCTAGTGGTAGATACCTATCTATAATTTCTTCAACTTTTTACATTCCTTTTGCAAAGTATTCTTCCCAAAAATTGCAAGATGGTAAGATTGTTGTGCTTCATAATTTCTGAAAGCAACTCTCAAACTGATTTAGGCTAGAGGGTATTTCTTCAGTTATGTCCACAAATAGTTGTGCATAATAATAATCATTACTAACTTACTGAATACGTAGATTCGAAACATGTGTTGTCGAAAATATCTTACTTACTGGCGTTTACCAGTACTCCTCCCATCCTCCAATCTTCTTGCCTGTCTAACACTCCTCCTGTTTCTCGAGGGATCCTCTTTTTCACTTTTTCTGGACATCTTTCTACCGGCATTATTCTGAGATTTCCATACCGTGCTAATTTTCTACTTTTATTCCTTTCTTCCTCTGTTTCCTTAACGTCCATCTCCTTGCTTGTATCTAAATCCCTCATTTTATTCATTCTGATCTTTCACAAACATCTCTACCAATACTCCATCTGTAATACCTTCAGCTTCACACAGACTTTTGAGAGAGAAGAGCTTCAGGTTTCTGCCTCATAGGGGGTTGTATATGTTCAATTATTGAATCAAATTTTTTAATTTTTTTTTTCTCTTTGGATAAAATTCTGTTCCACAGAACTGGGTACGTGTTTATTTTCTCCAACTTTGTATTTTTTCATACCCTCCTGCATCTTCCAAAACTGAACCTGTTCTGCTTAATTTCTTCAACTTCTTACACTTCTTTTGCAAAGAAGTCTTCAAAAAAATTGCAAGATTGTAAGATTGTTGTACTTCATAATTCTGCAAGGATCTCAAAGATGTTTAATCCATAGATATAAAGTTTAATCCATAATCCAAAGATGCTTAATAAACAAATCCTAATCTCCATCCCCTTCAAAATCTTCATGTTTTATTATAATTTATTCTCATTCCCCCAGTCCATGTTGGAATTCTTCCACTTCCTTATTATCTCTCAAGGTCTTCACAGTCTCGGTTGTTTGCGAAAAATAGTATATAAAAAAAGTCCTCTCCAATCGGCCGCTCCATTTCTCTATACTTCCTATATCACTGTTTCATCACCCGTTATAGATATATTTTAAGCAGGGAAGGAAGCAAACAACATCCCTGTTTTAATCCTTTAGAGGCTTCAAATTGTCCGCTGTACAAATTTCCGCTCTCTTTTACCTGGTATACATTCACGGCATACATCCTTTCTATCATCAGTCGAAGATATTTAACTTAGTTTTAAACAGTAAATGTAATTACTAAAAAAATGTTAATCCTTTCAACAAATTTAGCTCATAAACAGTTTTAACTTTTATCACATTTTACAACGTCTACATACTAACAAATAACTGCTATAAAAGGAAGTATCCTATCGTGTCAAATTTATGAAATCCAAATTTTATCTTCTGAGTAAGAAGAAATAATATTTTCAATGAAACGGTGAGAGAAAGAGAGATGTGTTCATAATTTCTTAAATCGAAAAGTTGATATATTCTTTAGGTACTTCCAGGTGTTCGACAACCAAATTTCGGTCAAAATCCGTTTACCGGAAATATGAGTTCACGGATTTTTCTTCTTATAGCATTCCGCGTTTTTCTGGAAAACAACATACACGATTTTCTTTAAACTATGCAAAATAACTACTCACATATAGCTGTATCACATTTATTTTTGGTGAGGCTCTTTAGGTTCTTTAGGTGCACATTTACGTTTTCCTCTAACATTCAAATTTACATAGAATAACAATATTCCATTATTCAAATTATTAAAAAAAAATCACATTTAATCTATATATTATATAAAAATTCAGCATCCGTATGTTTGTGGCCGCAAAACTCGAAAAGTAGTCGATGGATTGACCTGAAATTTTTACACAACGTTGCATTTCTATATCAGTGTTTATATATACTTTTTACTCCGAAGTTTCCACGGAAACGGGAACTTCTCCGAGCGTTTCGCGAGGTTGGCAGAAATAGACAGACTCACATCGCGTTGCGATTGCGGCTCACTCTCTGAACCTCTTTCTCAACTACTTATAAGTACCTCTATTCCGAAGTTCCCACGGAAACGGGAAATTCCGAGCTAAAATCCGTTCAAACGGCCATATTGCGTTAGCACTTGCTTCTTCAGGTATTGCTGCTACGTTGATGGAAGGAGGTAGAACAGCGCATTCAGCTCTTAAACTGTCATGACTTAAACATGCACTTCACAGAAAACCCAACATGTAACATTTCTAAAACATCAGGAATGGGAAAGGTTCTTCGGGCGTGCAAAAGCATTGTATGGGATGAGTGTACAATGGCTTATAAGAAGTCATTGGAAGCATTAGGCCATACTTTGAAAGACTTGCGAAATAATCAGGTTCCATTTGGTGGAGCATTGGTGTTACTAGGCGGTGACTTCAGGCAAACGCTTCCAAGTGATACCTCGCTCAACACCAGCTAATGAATCGCATGCCTTCTTGAAATATTCAACTCTTTGGAGCACAGTAAAAAAAAATCATTTAACTACGAATATGAGAGTTCAACTTCAAAACGATCCAACGGCTGCCATATTTTCAAGGCAATTACTCGAACTCGGTAACGGCACTTTTCCTACAAATCCGGAAACGGGAAAAATCACCTTCCCATCTAATTCCTGCAACATTTTACATTCAAAAGAAGAATTAGTAGACTGGGTATTCCAAAGCAACCAAACAAATTATCAAAATCACGCATGAGCCTAAAAATCAGACTGAGCCACAGCGAAGCGTGGTCGGGTTAGCTAGTACAATATACAAATAACTGATCATATTAAAGGCCAATAAATGCATTGCTAAAAATCTTACTTCGAAGAAAATTGGTTAGCCCGAAGTGCTATTTATTGTATTATTTGGAGGATTTTCGGAATATTCTCGTAAATGGCTCCGAAACTTTATTTTAAATTAAGAATGCTAACGCATGTATAAACTCAGCACTTGTTTTGGAACATTTTTCAGGAAAATATTGATTTCAGAGGATTCTGAAAAATCTATATGAAAGGGATTGATATAAGCGCTTGTCTGGTTGTCTTCAAGGCAGTCACATTCAGAAAACCAACAAGGAAGTATTTTTAATTAGAACGTATGAATGGTTCCCCAAAAACTATGTTTGTATGTTCACTTGAGACCAACAAAATTTATGTAAAATCCAAATTTGAAGGGAAAGTGCAATAATTTCTGTAATTGAGTGTATCCTAAGAGTTTTTCAATGTTTTTCTTGTGTTTTTTTGTGGGAAAAACTGTCTAGTGATGTCTTGAACATGATGAAATATGTAATTATTTGTCCCATTATATATGATGCATGGTGTACTTCCCAGTTGACTAAACACGTCATTCATCATTAACAGGAAATCATATTCATTAAATGATTATAATGTTTCTCTAAAATTTGAAAACAGAGAAAATTATTCTGAAAAATTAAAACGAACACTGAAATCATCATTTCTTAATTTGCTTTTAATAAAATAGCAATTAAATTGCACCAATAAGAATACAATAAAAAGGGGTAATATAAAAATAGTACATCATTACAGATTCTCATTAATTTGTTAATAGTTTATTTTTTTAGAAATGCCGGCTAAAGGCAACATATCCCAAATACATATAAGGTGGGAATCCGAGTAACCGTAAGCCACAAGGATTCGACATGCATATCCAGTTTTTGTTCCCCTGAAAGAGAAGTGTGTGCTTTGTTCAACGGAATTTTAACTGTTCATGGTTTTCTTATTAATGGACGTGAACCTTTGATAATTATCACTATTTTTAAGAATGGGTATTTATTTTTGGAATGCTAATAATAAGTATCTTTTATTACAACAATTCTAATTTGAATAAAATTACAACATTTTGGTAGTAATGTTTAGAAACCTATCGTTAAAATTTATTTAAAAAAAAAACAAGCCTATTTTAAGAAAACATTTAAATCTATTTATTATGTTAGCGTTAATATTAGCACAGATGGAATGTATTTACAAGCGCATTAATATCACGGTCGTGACTGTTTGATCCGGTTCAAAACAAGAAATCTATACACAGACTTCATTGCCGCCAACGCCTACCTACTTTCTAACTTGATGACGTTATTGTACCAGTGACCACACAGTGACCCGATACTTTGCAATTCCTCTATGTATCTTCATCAATCATTAAACTTTATTTAAGCATAGTTTATTTCAGAATTATATATTTTATAACAATGAATCCTAATTGTGTGGGCATTTTTTTTTTACTTTAATTGTACTATTCGAACAATATTAATTGTAACATGAAATGACCTACTTTACTTATTAATTTCCGGTTCAGTGGCGTCTCATGGGCCGTGAGATTTGGAAGTTCACAAACAGTAAATTAAAATTTAATATAGTTTAATACACTTGTTTACATTTCAACTATTTCGAGTTATTTCAATAAAATTTTAGATTAATAACCTCTACCTTGACATATTATGTAGAATCAGATTACTCTTATTTCACCTGAAGTTTTCACGATTTTCCATCGCAAAAACCTTGCAACGAAAACAATACAAAATTACTTATCTTTTCGACAAATCTACATATTTTAATCGTCAACATCTTATTAAAATTATGTCTACTCTGTTCTTGGCGCTTTGCCTAGTTGGGGTTCTATTTTTAATTTTTCTTACTCCTAGTAAGAGAAAGTGTTGCAATCGTGTCAGATTTTCGAAATTGAATCTTCATCGGAAATACATGTTTTGAGATTCTCTGAGTGCGGAAAAAATAATTTTAAAGAATTACCTGTTTTAAAGAATAACATGATGAAATAAGTAATTATTTGTCCCATTATATATGATGCATGAGTACTGTACCTATACGACGGTACTTCCCATTTGACTAAACACGTCATTCATCAAAGCAGGAAATCATATTAATAGAATGATTACAATGTTTCTCTAAAATTTATTCTAGTAATCTGTGAGTGTGTGTTTGAAAAATATATTCAAAAATGAAAAATCGCACAAAGCTCAAACTTTTGGTGCACAGCGCATCTGACGAAGCTTCGGGCAAAATCCATCATCTATTTATGATGTACGACTTTATGATATTTTTTCAGTTTTTCACAATTTGAAAAAGTAAACTTTGTATACTATCTTCTTTTTTTGTCAATATTTTAAATGATATGGAGGATTATCAAGATGGCACGCTTATGGATAATGATTGGACGAGAAGTGATTTCCTAGATTGCTGTGGAAAATGTGGAATCAGTATGAATTAATACGTGAACTCAGGGAATTATGAGATCTTGATGGAGGGTACTTAGGAGACATTGTAATGTGCATTGTCTGCTTGGCAAGGGACATTGGACTTGAAGGATTGTGTGCGTTGGAAGATTTGATGGAGAGACAATGCTGCTTCATAAATCTACATCGGTCGATAAAGTTTTGTAAATTTAGAGGTTTTTTTTTGTACCGTCTCGGTGGATTTAGAATCTACCGTGTTAAGTTGAATTTTCCATTTTTGGCAACGGCTTTCATGAGTACAAGGTAATTCTTCTACAAAGGTAGAGATGTAAGTAGGATAAGTTTGGGAAGGTAGGAATACCTATACAATTTTAGAACTGCTAAATACTATAAGAGGCGTTGAATAAGTTAATTGCCTGAATATGAAAACAAACCTTGATGACCAAATTGAAGTTAATTCTTTTCAATGTAATCCCCCTTGACTTTAACACAATCATTCCATTTTACCTCCAATGACCGATTACCCTCAGAATAGAAGGAAACATCCTGGCTGTCCAAGAACTCTATTATTGCTTTTTAGACAACATTTTCACTGGGAAATCTTTACCTAAGCAGAAATTTCTTCAGATTTCGAAAGAGAAAGTAATCACTCGGAGCCAGATCTGGACTGTAGGGTGGATGAATCACAGAATGAAGCTCTGAATACTTTACTTTGTTTGTAGTTCAACACGGAGCTTCAGTGAGTCTGGACTGTAAGTGGGTTGGTTGCATGGGCATTTCCTTTCTAATGAACACTACCCCTTGCTATGTCCTGGAGTGCTCTCGAATGAAGTAAATACCCATAATATACCCTAACAATCTCGAAGGAAAGTGGATTCTCTATAGATTCGAAGAAAGGACTATCTTTTCGTATATTTTCAATGGGATGAAGTACATATGAATTATTTGGATAATAGTTAAATAAAGGGAAGAATGGTACATACGAACATAGTATGATGAAATATCAGTGACGCGTTGAACGTGATAAAATGTGAAAGAATGGTGAATACGATTTTTACTTGCTGAAAGTTCTAAAATTTTTAATTCAGTTGTTTTCGATAAAAAAGTTTTTCAAAAATTTTCGCATTTAATGACCACATTTTGATTTAAAAACATTTCGGAAAACTGATGAAAAATGAGCACTTACTGTGGAAAATATGGAATCAGTGTGAATTAATACGTGAACTCAGGGAACTATGAGAACCTGATGGAGGGTGCGTTGGAAAATTTGATGGAGTCACAATGCTGCTTCATAAATCTATATTGGTCGATACATACAGTTTTGTTGTTAAGAGGTTAAAACGGCAGCGTCTTGTTAGGTATAGATCAGCGTTGCCAGACGTCCCGAATTTTGCGGGACGTCCCACTTTTTGAACAAGAATAGATTGTCCCGCGCGGGACAGCTAAATTCACGATTTATTAAAAAATTTTGTTATAAGTGTTATAAAGTGATAAATCTAATATATTTTGTCATTTAATAACACTTATGACGAAATATGATGTTTCGGGAATAGCTTAATATTATAAAATTTACAACTATTTTTTAATATCGTGGATAAAGCGACAATAGCGAACCTAGTGCGCCACCCTGAACTATCATTGTCGGTCTTTGTGGACTGATTCTAAAAATGTTCAAACTCGAATTTTATCTCTATCTCCTATGTTGAGAGAATAATCCAAGTTTGGCCTGCTCTAAAAACTGTATTTCACTGAGTCAGGAAAAGGAAATTGTTCTAAAATGATAGAAAAGATTTTCGAATCGGAAGTAGAGGAGACAAAAACTCTTACTTATTTGCATTTTGTACATAATATAGGTACTGCTTTTGGTGCAGTTGTGAAAGAAAATCATCAAATGAAATAGTCGTATTCGAATGCACGAAGACTTATGCCACTTTCGCAATAAAGTCGAATCAAGGCTAAATGATAATTTTTTTGGATTTCAAACGAAACAGCTGCTGAACAAATTAGACAAACTAAAAAAAACAAAATTATCAATGATTTCAAAAACTTCTACCGAACTTCATAGAATTCGTAAATCAGCAGTACGATTTTTCAAATAAAAATATTTTTGGAAAGCTAAATTTTATAACAATGAAGAACGATTTTAAAGATATAGAGACTGCAGTGTCTATATTGAACTCGACTAATGAAATAGATATGGACCAGATATATGGAGAATTTAATTTGATAAGACGTGATTGCGAAAAATTCGGAAGACTCAACTGGATAAAAATGGCATCAGTTATTTAAGTTATTCTCGGAAAAAGATACTAAAAATATGTACAAATTATTTTCATTTATAATAAACATACCGACATCTACTTGCTATCCCGAACGAGTATTTTCTCAGATGAATTTAAAATGGTCAGAAGCAAGAAACAGATGTTCCATTGTGCAGATAAAAATCGGAATTACTTGTTCAGTTCAACTTGCAATACTCATATTCTGAATTTTATCACTATATAAAAAACCAGAAAGAAATTCTTTCCAAAGTAAAATCTTCAGCCAAATACAAATAAGTAAGTTTCTGAAAAATATTATATTGTTTAGTAATTGTAAATTTTTATTTAGATTAATAAACATTAAGAAATATTTTGCTCTGTACATTTTATTAGGTTGTCCCGCTTTTTGCATCTTAATCCCGAATTTTTTCAAATTATACTGTAAAAATCCCGATTTGGTAAAATAATAATCTGGCAACGCTGGTATAGACTGACTTATTGTTTATTACAAACTACTTCTCGGGTCCCTTGGTGAAACCTGAATGGAATCTTAAGCTAGTTCTTTCTCTAATTTTTCATATCAATTTCTTTACTAAGATAGCTCCATATCTAGAAACATGTTTTTTTTTTCAATCTCTAGTTCTTGAAAAATCCGTATTTTCAGTTAAGCACTAAATTTCAAATATTTGGTAGATATATATAGTATGTCCACTTGAAGTAGTAACAGAATATGTAAAAATCTTGGGTCTCTAAGTGTATAAAATGTATAAAAAGGTCTGTAAGTATTGAATTTCCATATTGATAAGGGTTCTACTAAACTTGGTTTCAGTTATAAATATACGTCTATACGTTATAAAACAGGTTATATCTTTATCAGGTTATATCTAAATCAACATATATCAGGTTATAAGTTATTATATACTTCTACTTTACATTTATGTTAAGTTTCTCAGCAAAAAATACAATAGTAATTTACATAATGAAAAGAGAATTCATTATCGTCCTTGAAGAACCGTTGGTTTGTGTAGGTTTCGATTGTTGTATAACTTAATGATATTTAGACAAAATAAAAGTGCAATCTTTATCTGTCCATTGAACAATCTTTACATTTAATCATTTGAAGAGCTCTGACAATAAGGTAGAATTTTTGTGGCCTTTTTTATCACATTCACAACTAAACTACTCATATTAATTAATTTGACCGAATTTTGTTGTTTTAAACAATTAAGTATTTGCTTAGCAGTTATTTGAACTTCCATTAGTTTTTGTTCATAAAAACAATGCAGACATTTGAAGTCATTTAATAAATCTTATTTGTTAGTTTTGTTTACATAATTTATATAAATATTTACTTTTACTAATCCTTTACCCAAACGTCTTTACAATCTCATTTGCTATAATTATAATCTGCAACCAAAATGTCTGAAGAAAAAATTGTGATTCGCGGTCTTCTGAGACATTATTGGTAAAACGGTCTAATCGCAATGGCAACAACCGAAGAAATTTTGAAGTGGAAGAAGAGGGCGGTGTACCAAAATGAGGCAGCGTCTTAGTTTAAACGTTTCAAATGTAGAGCCACCAGCATTCAAGATAAGCCAAGATCAGATCGTCCTTCAGTTTTCGATGTTGAGATATTGCTCGAAGGTGTGAAATAGCATTCGTATGCGACCGCTAGAGGAATATATCGGCTTTCACGGTTCATCTCCGAAAACTGGGATGAGCGGAATTTAAGACCAAGATCCTCTTGAATTGTAAGAGCACCTAATCAAACAGCGTTTCGATGTGTGAAAAAATTCGTTCAAAAATTCAATAGTCAGTTTTGGAAAATAATAATTACAACACATGTTGAAAAGTAAATATTTTTGGTAAATCTAAATAAACGTCAGCAGTGGGTAGCACAAGGCTCCACATGTAGCCCAACCATTCATTGATTAGCCAAAAATCCGTTTGGGACAAAAAACTTACGCTTTACGTTTGGTTCCAGGCGGCAAAACCGTTGACTCTGAATTTTATACTGAACAACTGGATATAATTTATGAAGTCTTTATAGCAACTCTTTTTAATTAACCGATAACCTCCCATCGATCGTTCGCGTTTGTTCAGGTACATTAGCAGAGTTGGAAGCATTAAGTTTTTGCCTCATCCTGCTAAGGATCTCCGATGTCATGATCATGTGATTACGGTATTTTCTCCGAAGCGGGCCCTTTGAAAGTTATGAAGGAAGAGATTACGATGGTTGTTTTTCGTGACAAAACCAAAAGGATGGTACTATCACCAAATTGATACGCATAGTAGAAATCTAGGTGAAAATGGCAGAAAGGTTTATTTTTAAGAATAAGATTCAAGTAAACTTTTTTATATTTCCTTTATATACAATTTTTTATGCACAAAAACTTGTGTACCAATCTATTATAATACATTGGTGTAAGTAACGTATGCTTTATTTAGCCGGCTTCACTTTTAACTAATCCAAAATAGCATAACATTTAGCGGAATGCATGCTTTTTATCAAAATAGTTTTTTTCCTCTTAATCCGTGTGAGTAAGAAAAGGGGCAGACATACATACATATTTTGAGGTATCCTTGTTAAGAAATATCCGGTATGGAACATTCTACAACTTTCTCTTACTGCAATTAAAACAATTATTAGTGACAAATTGTCCATAAAATCGGAAATTTTATTGAAAGTAAAGTTAACCTTAAAATCAATATAGTGCATGAGGGATACATGTTCTATTAGCTATGGCGTAAATTATAGCATATAGAAAACCTAATAGTAAAAAGTAAAGTAAAGTAATGCCTATTTTTTCAGGCGGGCTTAACTCCAACTACCAAATTAGGTATCGTGGACGGGGCGGAAGCACCTACTTTACTATTAACATTTTTTAAACAAATATAAAATTTAGTTATACGCTGGACTCGAACTGGGGTCCTCCCACTTACAAGTCCATGCTCATAACCACTACACCAACACCCGCCCTTAGAAAACCTAATAGTTAAATGTAATAATTACATTGTAGTCTTGGCGCTCTCTTCTTGGCTACAATGCCTCGCTAGGTACTTGTCTCTCTTAATGTATTAATTTACATTAAGAGAAAATCGTGTGAGTGTTTCACAAGCTTTTATTTCCACCATTTTTTAGAAAAAAAATCAAGTTAGGGGTTATAAGGAAGCTACAATAAACTTTAATTAAAACTTGATGAATTACATTGTGTGTTTTACATCACATTTTCAATATTAATTGGAAAGAGAAAAAAAATTAAACAATTATTTATATTCTGGTCTTTGTTAATTATTAATATCCATACTATGAGAAAATAAAAATTGAGGGAACATAAATTACTGACATTGTTTTCTATTATTCTTCACACGATTTTATCTTACCTCTTATGAGTTGATCTTTTCTAGTTCCTTTAATTTCATTTCATTAAAAGTTACTATAATTTGAATTTTTAGAATATATCGTTTAAAAAATGAATAACTGTATCTCTATTTATTCGAACACTTATTATAATAAAAGTGAACTGTGTATTTTCTGTGAAAGCTTGTATAATGTATATTACTGCCTCGTTTATTTTGAAAACAAATGAAAGTGTTAAAAAACAGAAATCAGGACTCTTAAGAATAACAAATTATGAATAATGAAAATTATTGTCAGAAGGCGACTAGTCCTAAGTTTTTGAGATTCTAATATTGAGTCTAATGCCTTATTCTCAGAAACTTAGTTCTCCAAATGGCAAGAAATATCATTGATTGTCAGACCATAAATTATTTATAAACAAAAGCAACTGTAATGACTTGTACTTTAATGAATCGTTCAAGAGAGAGACAGTATCTATTACTAAATAAATAGAATGCTATTGTAAAAGTGTTATATGGTCAGTCCATTTTACTGTGGTTTTTATCATTTACCTTTAGTAGGTTTTTGTTTTGTGTACAGCTCACGTCGCTTTGGCGACCGCTATTTCCACTCTAAACACGCCACTATAATACTCTTCTTATCTGATTCACTCTATTGCCTTCTCAACCGTCAATTTTTTTTTGTTTTACAAAAATAAAAATTATATCCTTGGCTATTATCTTTTTTTCATTTAAATTTAACTTTTCTATATATATATAAATAATAGATGTATGATGGAGTATGTTTCCAAACAATTAATTGTTTATATAACAGTGCGTATAAACATCATGCAAGGCCAATCCTTTAAAAATTAACACTATGTAATATTTAAACAACCATACTAAAATTTTTAAATAGATATTTTTTTAATCTATCCCTACTCTCTGCTTAATATATAATATGATTGTTATATTATAATGTCGGCAAAAGCAATATTCAGAAAGTACAATATTGTTGAAGATTATTGTTTCATTTCATTTTATCTTTATCACTAAATATATTCAATTCAACACTAAATATATTTCTTTTGAATACGTTGTTTATTAATTAAGTTTTAATTAGTGTATATGATGAATTAAAGAAGAAAAATCACATGAGACGTTTATAAATTCTCAAATTTCAATTGATAATTTTTATTGAAACTTTTCAGAACTTTAAATGAACCCAGTTATTGCCCAAATACCTAGGAACTGTATAAACTATTGCAAGGATACTTTAGAGCAGGGGTCACCCACAAGGTCCACTATAATAAATAAATAAATAAATAATTATATATTACTTTTATTAGAGCACGAGGCAATCACAAAACAAAACTGTTAATTCTCATATTTTCATTACAAATTACAAGCATATAATGCGAATAATGAAACTGTTTTATTTTTGTTTCTTAATAAAATCTCTTTAAATTGAGGTTCATATTTTCATGCTGATTACAAATAGCGACTCCATGTGTTCTTCAATTAAATTTGCTCTATATTATTTTGATTTGATATATTTCATTTTCGAAAAAGATTTTCCGCAGAGTTGTTCCGAAAATGGAAATAAACATTTAAGCAAATTGTTTCAAACTTAGAAACTCCTTTGGGCTAAAAAAATGTATAAAGTTTCCTTCCATGAATTTGTCTTTAATTTGATCATTTCCCTGAAAATCATTAATTCCCACTTGTAATGTAACTGATTTGGGACTTCTTTAACGTCACAGCCAAATGAATTTTGAGACCCAATTTCCCTAGCATTAGCTTTCAAATCAACAAATCGCTTTTGAAGTTCTAGTTTTAAAAATCCGAAATTTTGCAAATGTGGAAGGAAATTCTTTCGCCATCATCCTGTACAGTATGACGAAAATAAGAAAAAATACATTATTTTTCATCTGGCTTTAGGATAAGTATCACTGTGCCCTGAATGCCTAGGTATGAGCAAATAACTCACAAATTATTTAAAGGCTGTTCATTTCCATACAATCCTTCTGTGGGCCATAGTTGTAAGACCCTTGCTTTAGGGTCAGAATTATTATAATCAGATCGTCCTTAGAACATTGTTAAAACCCTATTGCTCGTATTATTTCAAATCAAATAAGTATCATTTAAAACGCTATCAATAGGGCAGAAGCGAGATTATTTGCCCCTGAGCAAATATCTCTAATTTCGTATGATATCTCTTAAATTATTTCGATGGAATAAATGATCTCTTTCATCGATATTGATTTGCGTCCAATCTCCAGTCTTTCTAAGCCACTCGAACTTCTCGTTCAGTATCAACTGGCTACTTTCCTCGACAGTGATAATCTCCTTAATCCTCTTAAATCTGGCTTTTGTCCAAAGTACTTCACAACAGTACGCTTTCTCAAAAATCATTATTAAACTCCAAGTAGCCATGAATCAACAAAGAGTTTCTATCCTTATTCCCCTTGACTTTTCCAAAAAATTCGACTCCGTTGACCACAGAATTCTTCAAAAAAATGCCTTTTTATAAAATTGCCCTTCTATGGTTTCAGTCGTTTCATTCCGATCGTTCCCACTGCGTCCTCCAAGTTCCTCCCATTCCCCTACTTTTTCTCTCTCTGTATATATATATATATATACTCTTTTCTCTCTCTTCCGACTTCTGTACAACAACACTAGCAGTCCCATCGTTATGCCGATGACTTCCAAATTTATTTATCCTTTCCCCAACGATCTATTTGTTGCCACACTAAAAATACAAGATGACTTCAATGGTATCAAGATTTGAGCCGATCACAATAATTTAAAGTTAAAAGCTCTGAAAACCAAGGCCATCTAGATCGGTTCCAAACCCTTAATCAAGTCCCTTTCTAATCTTCCATTACTATCTTGATGACCATCCCACCCTGTACTTTCCTACTGTATCAGTATAATTTTTGAAAAGTACATTTCCTAGAAGAGCCAAGTTGCCAAATTTCTAAGCGGTCCGCCCTAGCTTCAAAATGCTAATCCACATGTAAGCAGTTCTTACATCAGAAAACCGGTCAACTATTATTTTTCCTCCTTAATTTTCTCCCATTTTATAGAACAGATTTTTTAGGTTTTTGGATATTTCTCGGAAATTATTTTCTTTTAACTTGGAATGCTCATTGCAAAGATAAAAACGTATCACTTTTATTTAAAACATTTTTCGGAAAAAATTGATTTAAAGGGATGTTAGAATTCTATCAGTTAGATTTAAATTTAACCAACAAGCTTTGCTGGTTTTGACACAGAGCGCTCCACACA
Organism: Triatoma infestans; assembly: GCA_011037195.1. Taxonomy (NCBI): domain Eukaryota; kingdom Metazoa; phylum Arthropoda; class Insecta; order Hemiptera; family Reduviidae; genus Triatoma; species Triatoma infestans. The sequence continues at coordinate 130,383 of JAAEAF010001451.1, read as the reverse complement.
AGTCTGCTCAAGTATAAAAGTAAAACTACTTACCACCTTGTTTCTTTGCCGCCCCAAGTAAACATTGTTAACGTTGTAATTAAAAAAAAAAAATCTGGTGTGAAACACTCACACAACTTTCTCTTACTCCTGTTCTCAAAATTATAATTGACAAAAGTTATAGAATGTGTACCAAATATAACGGAATTTGTCGAAAACTGAAAAAACTGTTCAGTAAAAGCGCACTTCCGGCTCACAAATTTTCTTAAAACTTGGAATTTAGGCCATCTATTTATTTCTAATTAATTTTGTTTGGATGACAGAATTGTATAATCAACTATGATACACTTTAGAGGAAGCTGTAACCCCACCCCTCCCCTAAAAGTGCCCTTAAATGAATTTTCCCAGAGAAATGTTTAAGATAAAAGTTATAGATCTTTGTATGTTTAGTTTATATAGGTAGTTTCAAGAAAATCGTCGGAGTCATTTTCGAGAAAATCGCGAAAAAGTGAAAAAAATATTTAGTAAAGTGGTAAAGTAAACGCACTTCCGGTTATCCGATTTTTTTCAAACTCGGAATTTCAACAACATATTTAATTTTAATTAACATTATTTAGATGATAGAATTGTCTAATAAACTGAAATAGCACTTTAGATGAAAACCTAACCCACCCCTCCCCATAAGTGCCCTTAAATGAATTTTCCTAGAGAAATGTTTCAAATAAAAGTTATAGCTGTTAGTATGTGTAGTTGATATAGAAAGTTTGAAGAAAATCGTTGGAGCGATTTTTGAGAAAATTGCAAAAACGAAAAAAAACAACAAGTAAAATGGTACTTCCGGTTGAGGAATTTTAACAGATGACCCACTGTCGGGTCCCATGGTGATACCTAAACGGAATATCAAGTTTGAACTTTCTACGATTTTTCGTTTTTGAGCTATGCTGTTCACATACATACACACACACACACACCACCAACACAACCCAACACACACAACAAACACATATATATATATATATTATATATATACTATATATATATAAAAATACACACACACACACACACACACAACACAGCCATTTGCTAAAAACCCACTTTTTTGGACTCAGGGGACCTCAAAACGGATATTCCGGTGAAAACTCAATATCGAAAATTTGACACGCTTACAATACTTCCTCTTACTAGGAGTAAGAGAAAGTAAAAATTGTTACTTAAATTGTATTAATTAGAATAAGAGAAAGTCATGTGAGTGTTTCAAACCAGAATTTTTTTTTCCTCAAGTTTCCACAAAAATCTATGCCTTTTATGTGTTTTCTTTTCAGATAATATTCAGAAATTTTTATTTATTCCATACATTATATTCAATTTTTTTTTTTTTTAATTTCCTTTTTGTTTGTTTTTTTGCAGGGAGTGTGATATGGTTAGTGAATCCCTGAGTCCGATAGGCCAATGGCCTCATAGACTTAGCTCTATGCTAGCTTGTCTTGCATGCACTCTAGGACTTTTTAATATATCAAGATTTGCCATTCTTAGTGTCCAATTTGGAGGTAAGAATTCATTTTATTATTATTTTAATTATGTCATTTAAAATCATTTAAAAAACTTACTAATTTTTTTGAAATCTTTTAATATTCTAATGTGAAATTACTTAAAATCCTTCAGTAAAAATATAGTGAAATACTCACACGATTTTTGTCTAATTAATACAATTTAATTAACAATTTTCCTCACAAATTACATGTTTACAATGTTTAGTTGTGCTAGCCATAAAAAAAAGTTGGTAGGAATTATACTTGTATATCTGAGCATCTTTGGAATATCCTCTGTCAAAAATCTTGTGCAGTTTAAATTTTAACTTAATTTACACAGACACCCACAATACCCCACTAAAAATTCAATTTTTTCGGAAATATATTTCAAATAAAAGTGATACGTTTTTATATCGTACAATGAGCACTCGTAAGTTTAAAGAAAATCGTTGTAGCCATTTTTCGAAAATTTCTCTGTAAAACTTGAAAATTTATTCTGTAAAGTTGCACTTAGGTTAATCGATTTTCTTCACTAAATTGGTACTTTAGAGGGAAACATAACTTTTCAGTTTTTCGGGATTTTCTCGAAAATGGTTGTAATTATTTTCTTTAAATTTCGTATACTTTTTACACTATCACAGAAAAGAGTAGTTGAGTTAAAAAGATTGGAAAAAATGGAAGAGGATGGAGAATACAATAGAATTAGAGATTTTTACACTGCTGTGAAGTTGGGAGAGGAAAGGTTTCCAGCCAAACACAGATTTCTGCCGAGGAAAAGATGGTACGCTGTTAAACGGGGAAGACACAAGTTAGAGAGAGATGGGCGGAATACTTTGATGAGCTGCTCAGAAGGTAAAAGGTGGCTGCTCAGACGTCTTCAATATAAACAGAGGACTTCGAATAAGGGATGTGCTGTCAACCTTGTTATTCAATCTTAGTTTAGAGCATGTAATTAGAAATTTAGATTTGAACCCGAAAGGAACGATCTTCAACGGGTCCTAATCAGAATGACTTTCAGAAACTTTCAGAACACTAGAAGAAAGTTATGAGCAATTAGAAAGAAAAGCAAAGTCCGTGGGTGTAAAGATTAATTACGAAAAAACTAAGCATACTATAAAAAAAAAAAGAAGCAAAATACTATATGGTGGCGTCAAGGTTTGACAATGTAATTTGTCGGTCTAATTATGTCAACTTAACGGAAGGCGTTTCGAAAATGTTGTTCTTCAAATATTTGAGCAACACTTTGAGAGAGGTGACAAGCGAAATTAAGGAAAGATTAGCCGCAGGTTCCAGATGTTGCTTCGCATTGAAGCGGGGATGAATTCCAAAACCGTTTCACGCAATCATAAGCTCCGGATTTATGAGACAGTTGTTCGCCCTGTAGTATTATACGCGAGTGAAACCTGGTTACTTAAACGAGGTGACTGCGATATGCTACGAGTTTGGGAAAGGAAAATTCTGAGAAGAATTTTCGGTCCTAAGCTGCAAAACAGGGTAAGGAAAATAAGAGGTAATCAGGAGTTAAAGGAATTATATGCGTCACCGGATCTAGTCGCGGAAATTAAGGGGAAAAGGCTTGACTGGCTGGGACGCGGAGCGAATGGATAGGAATTCAATAGTAAGCGAGTTGCATAGAAATAAGCCCAAAGGTAGAAGAAAGATAGGCAGGCCGAAAAGAAGATGGTTGGAGGAGGTTAGAGAAGGACTTAAGAAAGCTCAAGGTCAGAAGATGGAGGTCGAAGGTAGTGGACAGGCGTGAGTGGAAGAAAATTACGAAGGAAGCCAGGGCTCTTTTAGGGCTGTAGTGCTAAATAAAAAAAAAAATCACTATCACTTTTGTTTGAAACCTTTTCCCCCCCAAAAATTGTGAAAAATCTATGATGTTACATTTCAAATATTATGTTTTGTATTTGACCAAGGTTTTGGCCCTATCTTCTAGATTACTTGTAAACATATTTCAGTTCTAACTGCCATTTGTGCCAACCAACATAACCTCAACCATCACTATTAGTTTATGTTGAACGACCGAATAAAAATTTCAGGTCTAAAGACAATTTACCTATTTTATACTTACTTACTTATTGCAGTAAGAGAAAGTCGTATATGTTTTTCACACCAAATTTTTTTATAATTCATTTAGTAATTACCTAATTCAGAATATTTTCAAGTATTATTCATGAATTGATTTATAAATTTTAGAGGAGAAAAAAAATCGTGAAAAAAATCACACAACTTTCTCTTACTACAATTATTATATTTCTAATTGAAAACTTTTTTTGTAATGTAGAATGTTTACTAAAGTTTAATTTGGGATTGCATTGCATATAATAAAGATTGTGAAGTTTACACTTACTGGTTTTTGTGACAAGAGGTATCTGAAAGTGACTACATTTTAAGGCAGCAAAACCTTAGCACACTGGGCTTTGTAAACGTAACATTATTAAATACATAACAAAGTATTCGTTTAATCAACCAAAATTAGTGAAAAAATGAGCAATCCTTTGGATATATCGGTTAACCCAAATTATTCTTCTCATGTAATGTGAAGTATAGTTTAGTTTTTTTCTTATTCTTAATATGTTTATTTATTCAATATTTTTAGAACTTTTAACTATTGTTTGTAGCAAATTCATATTTATTTTTTTTAGCAAACTTCATTATCCAGTTCTTTTTGATGTCATTAATATTGGGAATTCCTCTTTTTACATTTCACGTATCAATTGGACAGTTATTAGGAGCTGGCGCAATGGACATGTGGAAAATATCACCAATATTTCAGGTTTGTTTAAAAAAAAATGTTTTATCATATTAATTTCCACTTTGTTAAATTCTCTTCTTTTTTCTATTTCTTTTCCTCTCACTCAGTTGGCTCTAGCAAAAAATATTATTTAAAATTTTTTTTTTTTTAATTAATTTTCTCAGGGCATTGGAATAGCGTTAATCCTAACCCAGGCCCTGATGGGTATCTACAGCATAGTTGGAGTATCTTGGATGTTTGTTTACTTTAGAGATTCATTTATTACCAAACAAGACACATACAGGTGGGCAGAACCACTTGAAGGTCTTGCGGGTAAGTGTATTCCATTATTGTTTATTTTATTAACAACTTGGGTATAACTTAGTACTTATATGCAGTGCAAAGTCTTCAGAACTCTTTTCTTACTTTCTTATCAATTGCTTTATAAAAAGTAAAATAGAAGACAAAGTTCCAAAATCTAGACAAGCTAAAATGTTAAAATCAATAAATGTTTATTTAAAAGCTAGTCAAGTAAAAAGCTAGTGAAATTTGTATATATTGTAGAAGAAATGTTGCCGGCGTTCAAGGTTTCTCTTATATTTTACAAAACATTCCAATTATGTTTGAAGAGAATTCATTTTAAATTAGAGATTTTGGTGTAATCTTAATATATAATGTTTTCAAATTACTACATTCATTTAGAAAGAAAACTGTAATAAAAAATACCTTCTGTAATGAATATATCTAAAAAAATTTCTGAAATGAAACGGCATTGACATTGACATTGAATGTTGACATCTCATTTCTTCTTTCTATCGCTTCCATTTCACCACTTATCTATTCATTCTCCCTTTACGTTACTGTAGGCCGAAGGTCGGTGCGAACGGTGTGACCACTCAAGGTCCCGCGATCCTGCATGATCCAAGCCTTGCAAAATTTAAAAATTGATGGTTTCATTATTCGCTAATGTAATTGATGACATTTTTAATTATACAGTAGCTGCTCAAACTTGAAGCTTTTGAACTTGGATGAGTACATTTTGAAATAACAATTAGTTTCATAAATTAAAATATTATTTTGGTTTAGATATTTTTTATAGAATGTTTTTGTTTTTATTTTCATTTCAAAACTAAGGAAGTTTAATTTGTTTCTTGTGCTAATTTAAGTAATATTTATATTTATACTTGTGATTCATGTTTATATGCAAATAGTAAGAGTCATTACTGATTGTAAAACTTCTCCCTGTAATAAGATTTACTTAAATCCATTATAATCAATCAATTATAACATCTCAAATACAGATTATCTATAAAAAATGTAAAATACTTTGAGAACTTATTGGGGAAATCATTTTAAGAAAAAAATGTTATATGAACATACGTCTTATTTCGATCAATTACAGAGCTACAGCTACAATATTTCAAAGTTTTGTTTAGACAAACATACATTTATATCTGTTTACTAATGAAAAACAAAACAAAATCGTTAGGAATCGTTATTTTTTATAACATCAAAGTTAGTGACCCATAAAAACTGCTCAAAATGTGCTCCATGAGATCGTATGCAAGATTGACACCTGCGAATCAAAAAGTCATAACACGTACCATCACATTATTGTTGCGAATCTGATTGGCAGCATCCATTATTCTTTCGAGTAATCCATTATTATTTCGATTTTTCAACAGTGTATACGAGATGCTTTAGGGACCCCAAAAATAAAAATCAAGAGAATTTAGATCGGGTGACCTTGGAGGCCAAGCGTTAGGGCCTCCACGACCTATCCACCTGTCAGCGTAATACCTACTTAACCACTCAGTTACTTGCCTTCATAGTGTGCTGGGGCATCATCGTGTTCTTTCCACATTTCTAGCCGTATCTGGATCTTTTAACATATGATGAAGCCTTTCATTTAGGAAAGTCACATATCCTTCAGCAGTTAGTCTACTATGTAAGACTTCTATTCCAAATAACTGAGTATTGAAAATGTCAGCCTAGGTGTTAACACTAAAACGATGTTAAAATTGCGACTGTCGCACGCCATGTGGATTTTGTAGAGTTCAAAGATGATAGTTATTGATACCATCTCTCGTAAATTGAGCATCGTAGTCTAGGACAAAAAGTCTAGCCTCGTAGAACACTAGACAAAAAGTCTGGATCTTCGGCAAGTATATATATAGCATCCCGGTGCAAAACTCCACACGTCATAGTCTTCCGGTTGTAAATCCTAAACCCGATGGACATGAAAGGGATGCAGCTCTTCTCGGTGTAGTATCCGTCATACAAAGCCCGGTTAAAGGCACAATCGCCCTTCAATGTTTAGTTCTTAGTGTGAGATTATTCAAAAATGCGTTGATTACATTTTCAACATTACCTCCCCGGTATTTCCACCATTATTATGTACAGCAGTTGTTCCTGTTTCTTGAAGCCTCTGGAATTTACGGGCGAATACCTATGGGAAGGTTGACATCTGTTCGGACCGTTAGCATATTCTTGTTGCATGAAGAGCATTACCATCATATTCACAATACCAGCATATTCGCTGCACTGAATATGTGCATAAACACAATACCAGCATATTCAGCTGCGCTGAAGCATTCCATTTTCCTCTAAATTGTGCACTAATATAAATTATTGTTTACAGATGACTGTATGTGTTTTGATTTCAAATAACAGTTGTTTTTAAATAACAATTGCCGACGATTTTGTTTCGTTTTTCATTGGTTAATAGATATAAATGGTAAACCTTTGAACTGTAATTAAAATTTTGTTGTAGTTCTATAATTGATGGAAATAGGACCTGTGTATATATAATATTTTTTACCTAAAATGACTTGCCCAACAAAGTTCCAAAGTTTTTTGCTTTCGTTATAGATCACACTGTACATGCTAGCTTGACCTTTCAGGTCATTATAATATGCTAGCTAGTACGTATTGGTACCTACTTGGTTGTCATATATCGGCTATAACATGAATAATATTGATATGGCTCGAAGTAATAATTTAATTTGAGTGATTATTGTGCCGCTATTCGCATTAGCCCGATTATGTTCGAAGTTTATTTTATTCTGAGTTAATACTAGTTGGTAGTTTATAAGTATACAAAGCAGTAACCTTTTTGATATTTATATATTCAATGGATATCAAATAATTTAAATAGAAATTACAATTTGTGCAGTATAATAAAATAGCAAAAAGTTTACCATTAAATTATGATTTTGTTCTTCGAAACTAATTTTCATTATTATTATTATTATTATTGAAAGGCCTCGCACGACAACTTTGCATCTTTCTTCTCGGACCAACTCTGACTCTTATTGCAGGCAAAAATAATGACAATGACATTTTTTTTAGGTGGTCTAGGATGGAGGTATAATTCAACAGTAAAATTTGAAGAAACAGTTGCTGATTATTTTAGTGGAATTGTTCTCCAAAGGCATAATCTAGATTCACCTGCAAACACGCCAGGACATCTCAAATTTCAAGTTACTTTTAATCTGGCGGTTGTCTGGATGATTGTTTTTATATCACTGAGTAAAGGTATCTTTATGTTTTAAACATTATTGCATGTATTATTATTATTATTTTAAGGAATTGAACCAAGTATTTATAAATCAACTCAAATGCGTAGAGGGGTAGTAGATTAGCCACTTCTTCAGGGATATTAGCTCCGTTTGTATACCCCAGTGAAACGACGCCAATAGATTTTCATGACACCCTAAATATTCACCCTATACACATAGTATCCGCTGAGGTAGTTGATGTAGGGAGCTACTTGGGTTTAGGAACCCACAGGCAAACTAAATTTCCGAATAATTACCGTCGTATACTTAGCAGACGACTACTTTCTATATATACGAACACTAACACCTAAGGAAGACCATAATAGACCTTTCAGTCGCAGTGGATTTGACTTTATAGCAACCTTCCCTACTAGGCGCAAAGACATTGACTTATATTGTGATATAAATTATTTAGCGGAATTTAAATAATTTTAACTGTGAAGATCAAGTCTCATTAAGCTTAGTGTCCTGAAAATGAATTCGTTGGCACTGAAGCGTCTATGTGAAGTATTACAAAAATTGAAGAGAAGAAAAAATTGAAAAGATAAAGATCAGCAGCCCTTGTTCAGTTATAAGTTATGTGGAAAAATAAAAAACTGTAGAACAAAAGAAATAAAATTGTAAGACATTCTGGAAACTATCTTTCGTCAAGCATTTGATAGCATATTTAGAGAAAAGCTAATTTCCGCACTGCAGCTTTTTGAAATCCCTAGTAAACTGATAAAATTAATTAAAATGACAATCAGTGAGAGTCGCATCAAAGTTTGTATCGGCGGTAGCTTGAGTAAGACTTTACCAGTTACTACTGGCGTAAGGCAAGGAGATGCACTCTCTGCTACATTATTCAATTTAATTCTCCACAGTGTAATTGTCGGTTTAGATATCTCGGGAAGTATCTTGTCTAAGTCACAACAAATATGTGCATGTGCTGATGACGTTTGTTTGATAGCAAGAGATGTGGAAGCCCTGAAAGACGTCTTTACAAAATTGGAAGAGGACGGAAGACGCAAAGGACTTCTAATAAATGAAAATAAGACTAAATACATGGTTATCAGCACAAAAGCAAATAAAGCACCTCGATATATCGAGATAAAGGGATACTGCTTTGAAGCAGTTAAAGCATTTACTTATCTTGGGACAGAGATAAACGCCGAGAATAAACTCTCCAATGAAATAAATAAACGTATTATGGCTGGTAGCCGCGCTTATTTTGCAAATGGAAAATTATTCAGATCCTCTCTTCTGTCAAAAACGACGAAAATAAAACTATATAAAACCCTCATAAGGCTCGTGATTACTTATGCTGCTGAAACGTGGGTGCTGAGTGCCTCAGATATGAACAAGCTACTGGTCGCCGAAAGAAAGATATTAAGAAGGATATTCGGCCCGGTCCTGGTTGAGGGTGTCTGGAGACCCAGGAAAAATCACCAGTTAGCGGAAATGTTCAATCAAATTGGCATTGTACGCTTTATTAAATTAAGGCGCATGGATTGGCTAGGACACGTTCAGCGAATGGATGAAAAGCGGATGCCAAAAAAACACTTATACTCGGCAGTGATGGGCTTAAGAAGAAGAGGTCGTCCCAGAAAAAGGTGGATCGATGATGTAACATCGAACATTGGAGCTGTTGGTGTCCACAACTGGAAACGGAAGGCGAGCGACAGTAAGGTCAGGCGAAAAGTTATCGAGGAGGCCAGGGCCCACATTGGGCTGTAGAGCCACTTAGTAAGTAAATAAGTAGATAGAAAGCAAGCTCATACCTACAAATGTCTTTTTTTTCTTCTTTTTTTTTGTTTTGTTTATGCAACAGAATATGGGGTCCGGAATGATAAATAAATGAGGAATTGTTGTCAGGAAAACCCATAAGTAATAGAAGAGAGAGCTAAGTTAGACATACCATTAGGAAGCCAGATCGACCAGCCCTAGAGCATTATAATAGAATTCATAAGTATCTAGAAAGGAAGCGCGGAAGAACTGGAAAACAGATTGTTAGGCGGATAATATTATCTATTCTCTTGATTAGAAAACCAGAAGAGGATGCGAAAACTTCTTTGATTGGGTTTGTTTCTATAAAACTCAGCAACTTTTTACTTTCACATTTCCTTAGTAAGAGGAAGTATTGTAATCGTGCCAAATTATCGATATCCAGTTTTTACCGGAAATATCCGTTTTGAGGTCCCCTTAGTCCAAAGAAGTGGTTTTTAGAAAATGGTCTGTGGGTGTGTGTGTATATGTATGATTTTGAGCATTGCTCAAAAACGAAAAATCGTAGAAAGTTCAAACTTAATATTCCTTTTAGGATCACCATGAGATCCGACAGTGGGTCATCTGTCAAAATTCCTCAACTGAAAGTATCACTTTACTAGTTGTTTTTTTTTACTTTTTTGCGATTTTCTCAAAATTGGCTCCGAGAATTTGGTATGTCAAGTACCCACACAAAGAGCTACAACTTTTGTTTTGAAACATTTCTCCGGGAAAATTCATTTAAGGGCAGTTTTGGGGGAGGGGTGGGGTTATGTTTTTCTCTAAAGTGCTATTATAGTTAATTATACAATTCTACCATCCAAACAAAATTAATTAGAAATAAATAGACGGTCAAAATTACGAGTTTCAAGATAATTAGTAAACTGGAAGTGCCCTTTTACGAACAGTTTTTCAGTTTTAGACAAATTTTGACGAACTCCGACGAATTTCATTAAATCTGGTACACTGATTATAAAATTTGTCAATTTCAATTTTGAAAACTGGACTAAGAGAAAGTTGTGTGAGTGTTTCACACTAGATTTTTTTTTTTTTATATTTGCACGAAGAAGTTGTTTAACTTATTTTTTTCTTTCTTTTTTTTTGAATTAAAATTCAGTATAATTATACTAATTATGCTATATTATTCTTCATCATAATCAAATTAACATATTTTTCTTTTTAAATTTCAGGTTTAAAGTCTTATGGAAAAGTTGTATTTCTTTTTTCCCTCGTTCCAGCATTTGGAATGTTAGTGTTATGTACTAAATTACTTGGATTAACACCTCATGGAAGTAGATTACATATGGTATTTCCCCAGACTGACTGGAGTGAATTCTTCCTAAATTCTAAGGTTACTTTTAGATTTGCCTAAATACATAAAAAGTTTAAGTTTTTCATGTCTATCAATTATAGGAGGAATTTTAGGAATATTTATAAATTAGTACCTTAAAAATAATGTATAAAGTATTTGGTTCTCTAAGATACTTTTGCTTAGAAGGAATTAGAAATAAACACCATTAGAATCCATTTCTTTATTAGAAATAATAAAAATTAAAAAAGATAAATATTTAATCATAAATTTTGGTTAATTAGAAATATAGAAAATTAAAAATTAGTTATTCTGGTTTTTCTATGTTTACAGTAAATTTTACTTTGTATTTAACAACTATTTACATTTTAGAGCTGGTCAGCAGCAATGACGGAAGCATTTTATACATGGGGATTGTTAGGAGCGTCTGCAATGCAGATAGCTTCTCACAATAGTCCCAAACATCTTTTACATCGAGATACGAGTTTCGTTACAACTATCACATTATCTATCTTAATATTAGCAGCATTTTTGGCCAATACTTGTTCTCAGTTACTACATGCCAATGGATATTTGTACGTCCCCAGTTCATTTGGTAAGTTTCATATATATTTTCTTACATTATTTGTAAAGTTGTTCAATTAAACTTACTTTGATAAATCTGTTATTCTGGACAAACATGTCTGTATCCTCCTTCCCTTCCTATAACACCTAAGCATTATTCTATGCACATTGAAATGAATTAATTAAGTATACCATGAAGAATTGTGTTTAATTATCACAGCAACTAAACAATTATTTATATATAGCTGGGTACTTGCGGATTATTTTCTTAATTGCAGAGAAAGAACATGATCCTTTTTGTATAAGGAACAATACCATCCTAAACTCTTTAGTTCTGGTTCTTTTTTATCTTTTATAAAGATTAATGAAGGGATAAACTTTAACATTATTTTGGAATTTTACTGTTGACTAATTATTAAGAGATAGTGGTAGGATGGTAGTTGGGAGGATTATCAGCCATTTTTGTCCAGAATAACTCAGTTTTACCCGTAATTTTAATAATTTAATTAATTGAACATTATTAATTTTAATTTTTAGAAAAGATGTCAACATATGGATTCTTACATCCAGTAAAATCTCCTTTACCGGCATCACACGCTACGACACCAGTAAGATGGATGCAACATAGTCAATACCTTGCTGGTGATAAAGTTATAAAACCTGGGGTAAATACACGTCAACAAAGCGGGTATCAAGCTTTGAGGCTAGCTACTGAACTTGTGCCAGCAACTTTAGCTATTATTGGCGTTGAAAGACTATCACCATTTTGGTCCGTCTTATTTTATTTTGTTCTAATACTATTTGGCATAGCGCAACAGGTAGATATATTTGAGAAATATCAATAAATCTGTTGTTTTTATTTTAATTATTATTATACAAGGCATTATCAAAATTTCAGTTGGCTATTATGCATTGCGTAATTACTGGAATCATGGCAATAAAAGTGAAAACTATGAAATCATGGGAAACAACAATTACATTTTTCACATGCACTTGTTGCTTTATTTTAGGTCTTCCAATGGCAACTGAGGTTTGTTTCATTAATTGTTTAGTTATTTAATATTACTAAATATAATAGTTCAGTCTAACCAACTTGTTTTTATCTTATAAAGTACCAAAAAAAAAGAATACTATCAATAAACTCTGATATATTGTGCTTCGTAGTCTTTAATTTTGTTCTCTGATTTATTATAATTTGCAGTTATAAATATGTTTCAGCTGGGAATATTTGTAGTTTATTTTTTGGACTATTGTGTCGGAGGAGGTTGGTGGATTATGTTGCTATATTTAACAGAACTTATTGCCGTATTTATGGTAAGAGGAAGGCCATACAGTGGTGAAACTATTGTAGCTACACTCTTTATAAAAGCCGGTCAGTGGTTTCAGAATTGGGCGGCTCCATTATTATCCTTTACATGGAATGTCATTCTTCCTGTACTTCTCATGGTTAGATTTTGTTTTATGTTATTTATTTCAATATATAATAAAAAGGATTATCTAACTTTACATCAATTAGGAATTAAAAAGCTATAGATTTGATACACAGATGTTTCTATGAAATTCTTAACGGACTTGGAGATAGTTACGAGAAAACATCTTTTTATTTAATGAAAACAAACTTTATCTTATTTTTTTGGAAATCAGTAAGTTAAAAACTATATTGAGATCTAACAAAGGTTACCTTTTCATCCCGCGATCTAATCTTTACTCGATAACATTGAGATCCAAAATATATTGAATCTATTATTGTAACAGTACATTTTTTCAATTTAATTTTATGTTTTTGTTTCTGGCATTTATATTTAATTATTCCAATTCAAATGTAATAGCAGTGACTCAAATATAATTTTTTTTTCAGATATTGTTTATTTCTGTTTTCAAAAGTGGTAACTATCGCGATTTATTTCGCTGGAGTGCCCCAATGATGTATGATTATTGGCCTTCATGGAGCCGGCAACTTGGATCATTGATTCAATTAATTCCACTACTTATTATTCCTTTTATTGGGATTGTACAGAGTTGTAGATATTTGTCAAATGGGCCACCCGATATTTTTGAGGTAATAGTACTTTTTTTTTTTTATACATTACTTAACTTTATTTAGTTTTAATATCAATTGTATTATTTTGCAGAGGATACAGCTTTTATACCGGCCACCAGAAGAAACACTTTCCGCTTCTCAGGATATGGCAACACCACAATCAGACGCTGAAACTACGTCGATATCTGTACCACCAATTGCAACAATTGAAGATCCTCCTCCAAAATATACACCACCTCCTTCATATACTACTGCTACAGGTGCAAGGTGAGAGATTTTGTTAAAATTGTTGCATAGAATAGACTAGAACAAAGAAAAAAAGAAAAGTCCCAACAGCTCATAATATCATGACCAAAAAGAATCTATTGTGAAATCCCGCCGTTAACTAATGTTAACCACTGACTCAGATCATATACTCAGTCTGTTGCTGATAAGCACATATATAAATTTGTGTTTGTGTATGTTATATATATATATAAAAACATTGTTTGCCTTCTTCAGGGGGGGGCTCTCTCTCTCTCTCTCTCTCTCTCTCTCTCTCTATTATTACTTTTTATTTTTATCGTTCTATTGATAAATACTACTTATATTCTTATTTGTATAATTTTTCTTTATAGAGAGCCCCTGAAGAAGGCAAACAATGTTTGCCGAAACGTCGGGTTTTAAATAAAAACACTTTAAAATTATTTGGTGTTTTTTTGGAAACTTCCTGGTCGATAAGCCAACAATTAGATACACCTGGTATACTATATATATATGTATAATATACCAGGAAACAACACTGAAATAGCTTTAGTGATGACTCCCCCCTGAAAAAGCCTATTGTAACATGGGCGAAACGTCGGTTTACAACAAACCTCTGACGTGGTCTAAACCCGAAGATCTCTGTATTTTAAAGTGCCAGAAAAGCCAGAAAAATGGTAGAATTACCTAGTAAGCTGTTAGTAATCTAATAAATATTTTAACTAGGGCAATTAGTAATAAATTCTAAAAGACAATTTGAATATTTTATAGAAATTCCAAGTTTGAAGAAATTCGGTTTGGTAGATATAAAATTTTATTTAATATTTTTCCTGGTTTTCGCGATTATCTCTCGCGAAAAAGCCTCTCAACGATTTTCTTTAAATTTATATATTTGCTTTATGTCTTTGCCAGAATTAGAACTTCACTCCAAGGCCCCTTTTAATAGTTCCAGTGAAAGAAGCCAAAGGTGTCCGAAACTTGGAAAATAAAGTTTTCTGAAGAATTAAAATTTTCTTCTGAGGCCTGTACCAATCGTACTTTTCAAAAAATTTATTTGCGGTGGGTTCTGGGAGGCAATATCGCACACACCTCCCTCTGAAGTTACATTTCATTTTATTGTTCGGAAATGATTAAGAAAAATGTGATGTGAGCGAATTTAAAAAAAAAATCCATAAAAAAAAAAAATATTGACAGAAAGATGAGAAATGTTAAGAGTTGTGAAGATGTTACACACAATTTTTTTAATCGTTTTTTTGTTTTGTTTAAAAATTAATATGTGGGCCTTAATCTTTGTTTTATGAAAATCTCAATGTAAAATTATATATATATTCTTTTTTAAAAAATATATAAAAATTATATAAGAGAACCTTTGGTACATATATATATATATATATATGTACGTTTTAATAAAAATATTCATTCAACTTGCTTGTGATTTTTTTTAGGATTGCAAAACTATTGCGCCAAAGTTTCCGCAGAAGTATGCGCAGAATTACAAACGCTATGGGAAACATAGAAGTGGCCACAAATTCAAATTCAGCTAATTCTCCAGACTCCTTGCCGCCTCCACCTGATTATGCTACAGTTTTAGTAGAAATAAATCAAGCCTTGTCTTCCCAAACAGCAAATGAAAATATCGGTGATAATACAAACGAAGTGTCATCGAGCGATAACATTAATATAGTAGCTTCAACTTCTACTAGTACAAGTACAACTACAACGTCTACCACGACCAGCCTCACAATAAATGAAGTAGCACAGAGACTAAGAAGTAGTTTCCGCCGTGCCATGAGAGACAATATTGTTGAAAGTTCAAGTTCTCAAAGGCTAGTAGAATCTGCAACACCTATAAATTGCGATTCAATAATTCCAAATCAAACTGAAGATAAGTAATAATTATGGAAGATTCTTCTCGACCGTTGCTTGTATGAAGGAAAAGGATTGTGAGTTTCGGTCTTTTTTGAAAAAAGACCGAAACTCACAATCCTTTTCCTTCATAAGTAATAATAAGAGAAAGTAAAAATGAAAAGGACAAAATTTTTTTATTCAAATTGATAAATTCTGTGATAGTTGTAATTGTGAGAAAATGTTTTATATTGTAAGATTATGTGTAACAATCTTTGAACTGGTGCCACTTTGAACAAAAGAGAATCTTTGGTTCTAAAGACAATTCAGGGATTTTGTAAAGGAATAAAACTTGCTTCCTAGCTCTTATTTTTATTCGAAATAATTGTAAGTATTTTGTAAATATTTGACTGAAATTATTTTTTATTATCAATTAAAATGCCAGAATTGGTATGATACTAGTCGGTTATATCCTGGTTAGTTTAATTACAGTAGTCATCCCATAATTAGAGATAAGTAATTTATTATAATGAACAAATGTACAAAGCTTGCATAACTCCTAAACTTACTATTTATTATAAATACTTTTAAATACAATCTATCAAACTAATGACTATTATTATTTAACATACCTTATCCTTAAATAAAACATTCAAAACAAAATGAATAGGAGAAAACTTTTAAGAAATCTAAAACTACTATGGACGACAATTTGTCACACGTGGTCTCCAAAATTGAAAATGCAATAAGATAGACAAAGCAGATTACAAAATCTTTATTTTTTTGCTTTCTTGAAACAAATTCTTCTGTTTATGTTAAAGCTGTCAAAAATTATTTGAAATCATTATTGAAAAAAATTATTCTTAAATTTTTTAGATCTCGCATATAGTGATTCTAAACGAGAACCTTAAGTCGATTTAAGTTTCAAAATAATACTTCACTAAAACTTCCAAATGGATCTTTTAAAACTGTTTTACATTATACGCCTTCATTTCGGTTTTATTATTATTCATCTGTGGAGAATCGCCAATTCATTTGATATCCTAAGCTCTGCTGGTATCCTATAGCTTCCGCGTTGCAAGTCTGCGCTATCAAAATATCCCGCTGACGGGCGAACGCCCGAAACCGATCGATGACCACAAAATGAAGCAGGCTATCACGGAAAATATCTCTGATGCGTTCCATCTAAGCGGACCCAACCACATCAACGATATCTAAATAGTATTATATTTTTTCAGCTTGCCATAATATTACTAGGTACTTATTGTATATTAAAGCGATTGAAAAGTTCATAATGATAAAATTTGTTTAAATTCCTAAAATTTAAAAAGTTTCAGTTTGTCCACAATTACATGGTTTATCTATCTCAATAGAGTTTAATTTTCTTTGTTTCTTATTTGTGTTATAATGTAATTACATTTTTAAAAGAGTATTTAATTTTTTATGAGTATTTTTTCATTGAAATAATTTCAGTTTCTCTCCAATTTTTTTTTTTTCATAGAAAACATTTGTTGTTACTTCTATTGTATTTACTGAGTGTGTCATTGTACATGATTATAGATTTCTCTGACCTTCTATGATACATTGTAGAACGTCTTTATCATTGTAAACTTGAAATTGTATATATTACATAAAATAATAAGTTTAAAGAAAGACATTCTGCTACTACTAAAAACATTTAAACTGTAAAGGAACAAAAGTACCAAGAACACTATTAACCGACTTGTATTTGCGCGTGAAGTGAATTTCAGTTCGTAAAGGACTCCCACATTCATTATATTAAACTGCTGGAATGATTTTTAACAACCGAAAAAGAAGGTCTGATATTGGAACATTCACTCGCCTTCCTCTTATTGCTATTCTCATAGTTCCAGTTGGAAAATATTTTGTTGTATTATACAACCGTTAACATTGTATAGGTGGCGGTACCATAGTAAGTTTACACTATGGCCTACAAGTTTATCTAATAAGTCTACACTGTGGCAATTTAGATGTAGGACTAAACTCCCAGTTCTTGAGAACTTTTAAAGTGAATTTTTCTGGACAAATATTTAGAATAAGTTTTAGATCTTTATACACATACCTAGAACACCAAGTTAGCAGGTATCGTTCGAGATGTTGCCGAGAAAATGGAGACAAATGAAATAAATCAAGTTATGGGTCAAATAGCACCGAAGTTTCATATTGAAATAAACGTAACAAAAGTGCTATTATTAAATTTCATGTATTTGTTACTTATTTACAATGCCACAATAAAAGTAAGTATGTTATCTCGTAATTTGGATTTTTGTACATTTAATCAAAAATAATTCAATTTTGTAATCTTCTGATATAAATCAGAATAATATTCTTATTTTTCACATTTTCTTTAAATATAAATAAGAACATAAAGTATGGAAAGCTTTGCCTTATCCAACAATTATAAAAAAAAGATAAGCAATATAGTTTAAAAATATATAAAGTTTCAACTTAGCTTATTGTACAATAATTTTATTTTAAAACTATTATTTTTAAATTTCTGGTACGGGCATTAATGCTTTATTCCCGGGTAGAATCTTAAAGTCAGTACATTAAAAACAATCTATAAATTTAATATCTGGGAATTTTGAATTGTGGCGTTCCTAAATTTGACGCGTCCGGCTCTTTTCTTTTTTGAATAATATTCTGAATTTTGTTCCATTCTCTGTCTAGTTCTGCACGTTCATTCTTTTCTTTGTTATGTTTTCGCGTCCTTCGACCATCAGCCATTTTAACACCATACTGAAAAGCTGCTTTTGGTAAAGCTTCTTTGGTATTCATATACTGACTGTATTCTTCTTGGGTATCAAAATCCCATCTCCCAACAGGTCCCTTCTTATTACCTTGGTCCATTTTAGTATAATCTACTTCATCGTCTGAATCATCTATTGCATCCTGCATCTCATCCAAACCAGGATAACATTCTGCATATCCAGTCGGTTCTGCTGCAAGCCTGGATAGAATCCCAGCAGCTCTTGATTCCTTTTTCGCACCTGTTTGAACGACTTTCTTATTTTCTGTATTGCGAGGAGGGCTAGGTGCTTTTTCACTATCCTTAAAATAATTTGAAATTTTCTTCCGTGTATCATTTTGCTTAGTTGCTGACGGCACATACTCTCCAGCATCTGGAAATATACCTTCTTCAACCTAAACAAAAAAAAAATCAATTGAAAAAATGAAAAGAAATGGTTTTCTTGATATAAATACAAATACACTTTGGACACTTACAATTTTATCTCGCTTCTTAGATTTCTTATGTCTCGGTCCCTGACGCAAATATGAAAGTATCTGTGCTAATTTGTTAATTACTATGTCATTTGTGGTTAGGGTAGTGACTGATTCCTGGGTAGGTACATCTGCTATACTTCTTAATAAAGTGGTAGGAATATCGCTATCAGCCATCTCATCATTTAATTCAACAACATATGCCATTCTACCTTGTGAAAAGAGAGGATTTCTTTCCACTTCATTGTTGCCAAGAGCAACTTTATAAACGTTTCTTCCCAAACGGGTCTTAAATACCATCTCTTCTTCTTCCTTAGTTTTCTTTTCTTTTTTAGGCTTAGCAACTAACTTTTCCATTTCCTCTTCTTGTTCTAATTCTTTCATTTGAATTTCGCTTCTCACTTTTTGCAGCAGCGCATAATCTAGTCCCTTAACAAGATGGGTGTGTTCCATATCACCACCCAAAAATTTAGATTCCTGGATCATTTGTCTACGTCTTTCTGCTGCATCTATACCAGATTTCAGGTCTGGGGCAACGGCACGATAACCACTTGAAGTTGACATTGGATCATCGACTTGATAGTCAGCATTTGTTCCATCACGTCTTTCTTTAGCTCGATCTCTGTACTTCTCAGCCAATTCTGCCAATTTATTTTCCTCCTGCTTTTTGAGTTTAGCATAAAATATTTTTTTCTTACGTCTCCTTTCTCCTCGATCGTCTTCAACACTTGGGACTGTTTTCTTAACATCATTATTCTCTGGTGCTGGGGTATGTGTTGCTGAAACTGGAGTTGATACAGGTGTTGAACGCGGTGTCATCAGCAATCGACGAAAATCGTCGTTTGTAAGCCGTTGTAAATAAGATTGACATTTCAAATCAGAATTAATTTGGGTCATTTTTTTAATTTGTTTTGTTTTACTTTCAAATAGTGCAAAGGAGTCGACCAAGGCCTAGCAATGAAACAAAAACTATAACTGATACTTATGTTTCAATCATTAATATTATTTCAACCAATCAGTGTATTTTTTATTCACAATCATACTCTAAATAAAAATAATATACGTTTAAGATAATCGCACTTTCACCAAAATTCAACTAAATAAAGAAGCTAGTATCCAAACAAGACACAATATGAGGTTATATATTTTGCCTTCGAAAACAACAGTGTTGCCATCATAATTAATCTCGATTTATAAATTTCATGAATTAAAGCCTCTAAAAAATAAACTAGAAATTGTAGCTAGAAAAACAAAACAACAATAAAAAACTATAACATTTTATCCTTTTGAAAGAAATCTTTCACAAATTCTTTATTTAAGATATAGGCTGGAATTAAAACTGTTATTTAAAATTGCTATTTAATTAAAATACGATATTTAAACAAAAATATGCTATTTCATTAAAACTGTTTTTCTGACTAAATGTAAAAAGTATATGTTCTATAATTATAGCTACATAGTCTAAAGTAAACGTTTTATTGGGAAAAAACATATCTTCGGGAAATTTCATCCTTGTTACAATAGTAGTCTTTAGTTTAATGCTTACTTTCTTAAACTGCCAGATGATGTGAATTTACATGAATACTTTTTACATAAATTTCTTTTAAATCAAACTTTTCACATAAATACTTCACTTGAAGGAGATGGCTTTTTTGTAGTAACATTTTTCTGTACTTCTAAGTAACCTGTAGTTATATCCTTAACATTTTACAAATACTACAAAATACAAAATTGTTTCTGAACAATTAAAAAAAAAAATTAAATCTTTACTTAATAAAATTCAGAAACTATTAATGGCAAAAATTGTTTATATTCATTTTTTGTTGTTAAAAAATCAGCATAAAATTTCCCAATTCTTAATTGGAAAACGTTCTTAGCTCATCCTAAGTTCCTATCAATTCTATGTCCTCATCCATGTTAGTTAATTCTGAATCTTGACTAAAGTAATTGTGGCGAAAAGCCTCTTTCAGCACCAATACGAAATGCTTATGCCAAAAAAAAATTATGTCCTTGAAGTAATTGAGTTTTATTCTATTAAAAGCTGTAGAAATTCATCTCAGCAAAACACTTACTAGGTCTGAGTTCCGCAGACCGTAGACTCTACTATCTGCAATGCAAACTAGTTACTTCAAAAACCACTTCCGCTAGTCTAATCTGCTGGACTTTAGTCATTTCTTCGCATTTTCTTAATGCAGTTATTGATAATAAGTACATAATTCTTGATGTATAGGTTTGGGAGCATAATTTCTAAAGATATTCGACAGATTAAACAGACTAAATTTGACTATATTATTTTGACTAAATTAAAAGCCAATCATAAATGAATGTTTGGTTTCATCAGAGACATTTTCCATGACCACAAAACGAAGCAGGCTATCACGGAAAATGTCTCTGATGCTTTCCAGCTCTGCGGAGCCAACCAACACAACAAATGTTTGGTTCATTATCAGCCGTTAGAATATATATTGTTAAAGAAATATGTTATTTCTTCTTCAACCAAAATCTATTTAAGAAAACTTTTCTTTCAAGACAAAACTTTATTGAAGATTTGAAAAAGTATAAAAGTACAAATTTCATTATCTTTAGACACATAAAATGATTACTGAAGTAAATTACATTATTATATACACATTACTCTTCCTCATTTAAGAAAGTACATTATTATTATTATTACTGAAATACAATACGAATTATGCACACATTATTTTTAACCAAGTAAAAAAAACTGTGCATTAGATAAAAATATTTAAAAAATTGTGCTCATAGATATCACAATAGTTAAGACAACAATTTAAGAAGATAACTGGTAATAATTTAAATATAATCTAGAATGAATATTATATCAATTTAAATGACAAAAATGAAAACTAATTTATTAAAACTAGATATTCTTGTAAGTTAAGTTGTATCCAGAACTTTTATGCGTATAAAACCATAATTATTTATGATTCTGAGCATTTTAGGTAAATCATTATCTTTGCCTATAATGAGATATATTACACCAACTAATGAAAAATAATGGCACATTTAAGAGATACATTTGTAATC
Source organism: Triatoma infestans (assembly GCA_011037195.1). Classification (NCBI taxonomy): domain Eukaryota; kingdom Metazoa; phylum Arthropoda; class Insecta; order Hemiptera; family Reduviidae; genus Triatoma; species Triatoma infestans. Next base: position 108,542 of record JAAEAF010001451.1, on the reverse strand, counting down.
AAAAAAAAGGAACATGAAGGAGAAAACTAATTGTTAAAAACGCACTATATTTCTTTACTACTCAACTTAAACAATCACATTGGATTTTCTTCCTTCCGAAAGTACTTAATAATAAATTGCTAATAACTGTCTACACTATTTTTCCAGAAAATCATCTCTTATTACAAGCGACTATAAATATATTTTATGTCTAACAAAAATAAAATAATTAATTAATCAACCATTAATTGATATCTTTTATTCCTTATAAATAGGTTTTTTCGTTAATGTAAAATCCTTTGGAAAGATTGGCATGAACTGAAGAATCTAGACTGCCAGTGCTATGATAACAATTGAACTACTATCAGGTTCAGGATTCTCATTGCAATAAATGTATTTTAATTAATTAAGAGGTTATGTGTCGTCCTGAATTTTCTCTTCCTGTATATATAGGGAACCAATACTTTTGAAGTGAGTGGCCAAAGTTGGAAATAGCCTTCTTGATAGATGATATATATCCTTGACGTTTTGGTGGAAGATTTTCTTGAGAAGGTGAGGTTGATGAACTGCCCTGGAAAGTTTAAAATAAATGTCTGGATAAGTTGATATTATGGCAACAATATCCAAACGGAACTGTATTTTTCTTTATATTCAGGGCACAAAAATATATAGAGATAGCTCCAATAATTTTCATGGTTAGATGAATTTAATTTCCATATGTACAGAAGTTTTTCCTACAATACTCCTGAGATAATTTCAGTAATCAGCCATCTAAATAAGTTTGAAGTAGATATTAAATGATGTCATACACTGTGAAATGAGATTTTTGCTATCGCATTCTGGCGTTATTTATATCCTTTTTCTTTGCTATGATGGTAAGAAGAAAATATTTTTTTTTTTTTAATAATAATCTTCTTTATGTGAACAGTAAAACTATAGTGTGAAAAATTGCAAAAGGTCTGAGTATCAACTGAGGGTGCGTCAAGAACATTATGGTCAAAACTTGTGCCAAAAACGAAAGTCCATTTCGCTGAATGGTTTTTTCTATTTTCGCATTTTATTCGAAACAAAAAAATTATTATTTTTTTTTAATGGCTTTTGTACAAAGCAAATAAACCGGCATGAAGTTATACTTGCCACTATTTTAAAGTAAATAATTATCTAATAACAACTATGTAAAATGATTCTATAATAAAATTTAAACTTCATATTTCCCCTCACTGATGTTTTCATTTTTTATTTTTAAGAACCAAAAAAACTAAGCCGTTTAAAAATGGAAACAACATGTGGCCTAGTCAGGATAATGAAAAACCCCTTTCATTAGATCATAATAAAACAGTGCGTACACTAATTTTGCTCTATTCAAGTCTATGTATCATACCGATTATGACTTTCTGATTATGAGCGAACAGACGAAATAGGTCGATAAGAGTTTGATCAGAACGCGCGGGGTAGCCGCGAAGGTCCCGGGCGCCCCTTAGCTTTTTCTACAGCTTATGTTCGGCGATGGACAGTGTTATCTGTAGCGAGAGGGCAGTGTTCGGAGATCGGCAGTTGCTCTGAGAAGGCTCTGGGGGCCAATAACCATTGATGTTGACTTGCCTTAAATTTAAAAAGAAAAAAAAACTGAGTTAACTTACAGTGCTTGAGGCACAGCTAGAAGTTATTTTGTTTCTTTTCCATGGGCTATGGAAAGGTGCGCAAACATCATCAGTATCCTCCTTGAAAAATGATAAAATAATTAAAACTAAACTCGTCCATAGTAATGAAATTGACTAAATAATAAAAGTTTTTTGTAAAAAACATATCGTCGGGAAATTTCCTCCTTCTAACATAATAGTATTTAGTTTAATGTTTATTTTCTCAAATTATACGAGAAAACACTGCATGTGGCTAACTTTTAAATGCATAATATATATATTTTGGGAAAATCAGAAAGTAATTTTCTTTTATACAGTAGCTATTTTTCTTTTTTTCATTTTCTTTTATTCATACCTATGTATGTGCGAAATTAAAAAGGAACTGCTATTTTAAATAGATGCTCTGCAAAATTTATTTGAGAAGATTTGAAAAGATAGATTGCAAGCTACGGAAGAAGGGCACCAGTGGAACCCGAAATGTAGAGCAATAAAGAATTCTTCTTTCTTTAAAAACTCATTGGCATTACGTATAAACATCTCGTTATAATTTTAAAGTTTGATGATTTGAAGACAAGATATTTACTTCCTAAGCAAAATCTTTAATTTTTAGAATAAACATTTTTGCAAAAATGTTATTGATTTTAAAGGAATTATTTGCTTTTGACGATGAGCATTCTAAGACTATTCCTGCAGTGATTTATAGTGATAAATAAATAGATACAAGAAATATATTGCTCTATTATCCCCTGCAGGGTCATATAAAGAGAAGTGCCTGTCTCTTCGATATGACCTTAGAAATAGTCTCTTGCTGTCTAATCTAATCTTATAAAATGACTAACGAAGTTTATGATCAACATTTTCCCCAAAAACCTGGTGAGATAGAAAAATCCAAAGATTTCTCCTATTTTTTGTATGAAATCTAAGACGTCAGCATTATCGTTGATGTTTGGGACGAAGCTGTGGATGCCAAAGAAGCTGTCTATACTGCAATCAGAAGTACATCAACAGCGGTTTCGGGACTAATAGAATGAGAGGTGCCTAATTTGTCCTATCTTTCCACCTCCTGATTTTCTGGAACTTCCGAATGACCCACATTAGAAAAATATCCTTGGATAAAGATAGATCTTGTAGTGTAATGTATGGTGATGCGGTATTTAGATATAAGTGTTCAGCATGAGATCATTAACATGGCCCTGCATCATAGTTGCATATGCCTATGAATATGCTTCTAACGCTACCTGAACAGAAGTTCAGGAAAAGTTCCAACTTATTCTCACTTCATGTCCGATCCCACTGCTTGTGTTAGTTTATAACATTAGGTGAGGAACATGAAGAAGGTAAGTTCCTAAATAGCCCAAAAACCCCCTCGTTTATCTTCTTAGCATCTGTGATTCATAATGTGGAGCACAGATATTACCAGAATCGCTCGGATTAGACTTGAATAAGAATCTATGGAAAACAGAAAAGTTTCACCTTGTATGAGTAGTACAATTCCTTCATCCTATTTGATTCCAAAAGTTCCAAAGAAACAGTTGTCTCTGGTGGGCTCCAAAACTAAAATAAATTAAATAAAACTAGCCCATAGCATTATATGTAAACAAAGGATTACGTCGTTTGAAATTGTTACTTTGAAACTGTCTTGTAGTTAAACCATTCTGCCTAAGTCTATGAGAACCGCTAAAAAGTATCTATGGACGCGTTTTCCCATAAAGGACATATGAGAGAAAGAAGTAACTTTTTAGACGACTCCCTGGTCGTAGATGTAATCTACAAGACTCTTCCGCATATCTTAACTCAACGATCCTACGATATTTATTTAAAACTATGTTTGAACAAGCCGGTAAATGCGTACGAAAGTTATATATTTTCAGATATAAAATAAAAATTCTCAATTTTATAATATCTACCTGTAATTGTTTTCTCTTTCGTGGGGTAAGAGCATCACTCATAAAATTGAGATCCTTTTTTTTAAGCACCTGTCTGCTACTGCCTCGTCTGTTCAACGTTTGTCTGTGCTGGGCATCCTAAAAGAAAAGAAACATTCATAACCTGTATTTTTAAAACATTATATCAAATAAATCAAACATTTTTTAGAATAAATAATAATTCAGTTTAGGAAGTCTTAAATAAACATTTTGGAGATATTGATTTATAAAAGTTGCAGAAATGCAAGACATACAGCTAGGTTTTATAGGAGCATTCGTCTAAAGATCTAGTCTATTTCCGTATACGGTACATTTCCATACCATAGATTAGAAGTCTACATCCTGAATTCGGTTGTTTTCCGTACCAACAAAGACCTGACACCTTAGCACCAGAGGAATCCTCATTTACAAGACTTGAATCAGGTGCTGGCACAATGTCAGAATAAAAGTTTATTGTTATTACAAAAAAAGTGAAAAAATTAAAATAAAATATAGAGCACGTTTCACAAATTGCTAACGCGAAAAAATTCTTAAGATTTGTAGCGGAGACTAGCGAACTAGGAAATGAAGCGATTTTTCGCCTCTGCCTTGGCGTTTATTAATGAAAAAGGCTGATGTGAGTTGAATCTGTGGAGGACAATGTACTCAGCTTGCACAAATCCACTTCGAAAGATATAATTATATAAAGATGTGTGTTATTTACACAGAATAAGTAAAACATGAACAAATAATCACCTGCATAATTGCACTATTAATCGCTTCAAACCATGATTCGGTTGTACATGATTCCTGGTCACTGTAAAGTACAATGGTCAATGTCTGACAAGTGACGCTAAAAATCCTGTTTCCCTGTTGAACTGTACATCTTCTTAATGGTAATACACAAGAACAACGTAAGCTGTTCTGATCTCCTAATGGTACTCCCGTCATTTTACAATACATTAATATATCACTTAAAAGAACCACATATCTTGGACATGGCTTATTACTTTTTTTAGATACCTGAAAAAACAGAAGCTCAATTTAGAAATATCATCCAAACAACTTTAGCCAATTAGAATTTTTTTCCAAAATTACAGATTAATGGAAAAATGAAATTCCTATAAATATTGTGAAGCCGCCAAGCCCCTCAAAAAATAATAAAATTGTTTTCGGTCAGCTGTTGTTTTTTTATTTTTTAATACTTTCAATCATCTTTATTAATTGAATTAGATTATTTTATATAAAACGGTTACTTCTAAAGATAAAAATATGGTTCGAAATGTTCTATAAAATTCCACTATAGCTTTTAAAGAAAGTAAAATTATCTGTACATATCCGCGAGATTCGATTTTAAAAATATGGTGTTCGCGATAAATAAGTACAACATTACTTCATTATGTTAATTGATCAGAATGCAAGAAAACTTCCATACATAATTGTTCCCGGTTCATTTTATAATATTCTGCGATCTCGAAAATGTAAAATGTAATTATTTATTGTGTTGGTTCCGCAGAGGTGGAAAGCATCAGAGATATTTTCCGTGATAGCCTGCTTCTTTTTGTAGTCGTGTACCGGTTTCGGGCGTTCGCCCATCATCAAAACCAAACATTTAAAGCAATAATATTTTACCTTTTCGAAATCACATTGGGCTTTGGTTAGCGTAGAGCAACAATTTACAAACTTTGAGGCGCGAGACAATCGCAAGGGGGGCGCAGCTTTTGTAAAGATCAAACAACTTTTTTAAATCATACCTTGATTTGAAAAGATATATGGAGAAAATAAGTCCACCCATCACACTAAAATAGTATTTTGATGTATTGAATATGTATTGCTTTTTGTAGTTTTTTTTAGATTAATTTAAACGTGTTTGATGTTTTGACTTAATTTTTCCGATAAGAATATACAAAATATATAAGTAATATTGTTTCGAAATCCATCAAATGAATTGTAAGGATAGTATTTATAAGTTAAGACTATTTGTGAGTTGTTACGTTGTGTTGAAATATTTGTTTTGTTGCATTTTTTTTAAGATTATTTTAATTTGCCTATTACACTAATTACACTCACTATAATAAATAAAGACTATATTTTTCTATTAAGAACTTTACAAAATATAGTACACTGTTTGTGATCCATTAAATTAATTGTAATATAAGAATAGCATTTATAAAATTAAACTGTTAAAAAAAAATGCAGTGGAGGCGCAACAATTTATTGTGAACAAGAGGGGGCGACGATAAAGAAAGTTTGCAAACCAGTGGCATAGGGTAAGATCCCTCCTCACATACAAATAATAAGAAATAAGAATTGAAAACTCATAATTTTATTTGAAGCTATTTTCTCGGCGAATGGCAGAAGTGGTTTCTCTGGGTCACAAAAGAATTTTTAAATCCTCTATAGCACTAAGGTACCTAACCAGTATGGGTTCCCTGGCAACAGAAAATTGACTCATACACTAAGCAAACATTTTTTTCCTATGTGAACCCCTTTCATCTAGTAGCTTCCAGTGCAGAATCAATCCTGCTTAGAAACGAATACAAAGTCAGCCATTTGTAGACTTCTACAGGAAATTTTTGGCAGATCTTGTTAAAGAAGCAAGCATACCTTCCAAGTTGTGTAGGTTCGACTGCACTCTAATTCTATTTACAAAATTACCTTCTGAAGTATACCCTCTTCAATAAGTTTCCTTCCAGGATGTACTAGAACAGGTTTTGAACCACATAAACTTTTCTGAAGTTCCACTATTCTCTGCATGTTTTCTTGTTCATAAACTAAGCTGTTTATATGTTCTGTAGATGCTTCTACTTTTCTTATTGCCTCTAATTAAAGAAGAAAAGAAAAAACAATACGTATTATGTTACTTGGAAGATTTTAATTCATGCATAAATTATTTACATAAACTTAATTTGTGCGATAATAGTAAGGGGCGGGAGCTCAGTGGTAATGCACTGGACTTGAAACGCGGAGGTCCCGGGTTCAAATCCAGCAGTGCTACCGTAGATTTTCTCGTCTCAGAAACCTCTACAGTTCACTGCCAGGTAACAGGCAGTGTGTCAATAATGAGAGAATAACTGCCCGATGGTCGGCAGCTCACTGAGAAGACTCCGAGCGCCACTGATATAAATGGTGACGCGTCCTAATTTAAAATAATAAAATATTTTTAACTCAATAAAAAATATTTTTGAATTTAGTTATTTCTAAAAGTACTAAACAAAAACTCACCCATTATTGAGGCATGATGGGGATGGGAAGTGGGTGTATGGCTCAAAAGTTCCTTTAATAACAGCCTGTACCTCGGAATTCTTTGTATAGGAGCAATTAAAAGGGCACATAGTTTACTGTTTACTTCAGGGCGTGTTTCTTGTTTCTTGATAAATGCATCTAATTTGCTGTTCGTTTTTGAAAGTTCCTAAACGAATGATTCATTAATAATTTTTGTCTTTTAAATAAACTAAGATATTCACAAAAACTAAAATATATTCCATTTCTCGCTCTAATTGCTTCTACAAAACATAAAATATTGAGAGAATTTTAAATTACCTTCTCTTCAAAAAAAAAAAAAAATGTAAATAAACACCCACATATAAAAATACATAATACCTACCTGAAGTGCAATTATGCCGTGCCTATAGTCATATGCATAGACGGAATAAAGTTTAAAGAAGGGTGCCACTGTTATAAAAGCTGAAGCAACATCTTCACCATGTCTTCTCAGTTCATTTAAAAGTTCTCCATTCACATTGTAGACAGATTCCAAGTTTACAAGCATTACTTTCAGAGCATCTGGTAATTTTAAATTCGACTTTAACAGAGGATCCTTGAAGTACTGCAACAATATTTTTCTTGAAGAAAATAGATTTTAAACAATAATAGGCTGGGCAGAGACTTAGTTTATATGTTGAATTGTAACTGCTGTACAAATGATAAACAAATATTTCTTTATAAAGGTAATATTTCGCTCTTATAATGTCCAACTATTAATGCTGATATATACCTTCGCATACCTCAACGATTTCTTATCTACTTATCCTGGGCGTCCCAATCAAATACAGCATACACAAAGCCAGCATTCGCGATGTAGGCATCTAGTTGGGATTAGCGTAACCACATGCAAACTCTAGCTCACCACTTTACTTACTTAGGTACCCGAACTACACAGTTTATACTTCTTAGGTAATCAATAAAGCGGTAAACCCAAATAACCTAGGAGATTCACAGCAATATGTATGCTTGCCTTTAACTGTCAAAACTTTCCAGCAGAAACTACAAACGGCTGATATTATTTTCATCTAAGCAGAGTTGATTCAGCATAGGATCCTAAAATAAGAGGAGTCCCGCTATACGTTCTGCCATTCCCTCTTCACGTCTACATCTATCAGCTCAAGGCTCGACACCTTCCCAGGATTTTAATCATCTTCACTGGACTTAAAGTTGAGATCATGAAGTCCCAAAAGTCTATTAGAGATAAGCACGAATAATGAGTTTGATCCAGACAGTCGGATTTACCTTAGTTTGCTCTCTCACGTCTGAATCGGATCTAAGATTGCATTTATATTATCCAACGATAACATTCCCCTTCAGAAATTGCTAGGAAGTTTTATTTATCCGGCATATGACGTTTCTCTTCAGGCAGGAATTGCTCCTGTTTTTAACGGTATGAGTATTTTTACTTTTTCTTTACCCTACTAAGAGGAAGTATTATTCATAGTAGCGTCAAATTTTTGTGTGTGTCGTGTTAGACGTTTGGAGTGCAAATTAAATGGATTCGAAGTCAAATTTATTGCTACCTAGATATCGCTCCTTTTAATGTTTATGTTCGTATATTACAATTAGTTAATTGGGAAGTGATGGTATATGCAGGTGAAGTGAGTAGGGATTTAGATTTTGCCTGAAATCAAATAGCTGCACACACCAGTACCTCTGTAGGTCTTATGGAATGGGTGAGTGTTGCGTTAGAGATTTCATGTAAATGTTGTTCTACGAGGTTTCCATTATGTTGTTAGAGGAGAAAACTCTTAGAGACGCCAGGAACTCTGATTGATTGGCTTATGCAATGGGTGGGGATCGTGATAATTTTGTCATTAAAATTATGGATACTCATTTCCTCGCAATAAAACAAAGTATAGCTTGAAGTTCATCATTAGATTAGATTAGATTCTAACGGGGGGATTGGCTCTTCAGCCTGCGCCACCGCGACACCCCATGGATCTATTGTGGCACCCCCTAGTTGGAGGCCCTTCCTTGATCCTGTCCTTTACCGGATTGTGGAATTGGGTGGGGGGCTCCCAGGTGGTCAATTAGAGCACCTGCCCATCAGAGCACCCTCTCGAGTCCTGCTTGCCTTAAAAGACTTAATAAGTCCGAGAGGGAGCCCCGGCTGAGGCTTATTGGCACCAGTTTCTCTAAGTTTATCATAGTCTGGATGTATGATAAACTCGCCTAAGAGTTTAAATACCTTAATATATTTATTTACTTAATTATTAAATGATATTAAGTTAACTCGATTTACGATTTTTAATTTAACTCGATATTTTAATTAATTCGATTAACGCACTCCAGGATTTTAAAATTTTGCACTCATTATGACAAAAAGATTGCCAAATCCTGGTCCAATGTACTAAAAACAGAAAAAGCCTTCATGTAAAATCAGATTAATATTTATCGGGCTTCTCATACCGATATGGGTATACAGCACAACATTCTTATGGTGCACACAGCAGGAAAATTAAAGACTACCGATTCTTAAAAAAAGTCCGGCTTTTAGAAACTTATCCCCTAAATTAATCTCATTTATTAGTATTACCATTATTTTTTATAACAGTTTGCTAGTAATATATTTTATTATAAAAATAAAAATTCGGTAAATGTAATAATATACAAATTTTGTTTAATGGTAATAATAATCGAAACCTCTATAAAAAGCATCTACACTATAATATGTACCAGTTTAGTGTGTTAGTTATGGAAAATTTGATTAAGTCTTATTTGTCTTTCAAGTGCACTATTGCAAGTGAATTCCGAGCTAGAGAACTAAAACCTAACTTTTTAACGAAATGACCAAAAAATGCCTTGCGAATTGTACTTTAAGCTTAATAGAAATAATAACACTTACTTTCATCGCTATTTCTAACTGATTTAAGTACGAAACTTCTGAAGTAAAGATTTCTTCCACAGCCTTTGCTTTTAATTTCACTTCTTTTTGTAAATTATCTTGCTGAATTTGCCTAGTGAGGTCTCTTATAACTAAAAAGAAACTACTGATTAGGCTGATTTTCGAGGTGAACATAATTATAAATAACATTCATTTTGTTTCGGTACCTCTGGATTTGCTTCTGGTCGTTAAAACATTTCGTTGTTCAATTAAAGCCCTAAGCTCTGAACTCAGCGACGGTGTTGATGGAGCAGTTGCAGAACACATTATTTCTTGTCGTAAAAGCCCTTCCAAACAATGAGATATTATGAACCCACTAATTACAACTATAGAAACTCTCCGTATTGATTCTAAACGCAGAAACGTTTATTATCAATAGAAATCAAACGGTTCACTAATCCAAACAATAAAATTCCGTTAAGGATTGGTGTATCTCTCCAGGAGTTGGGGAATCTTGAATCTGTATCAATTTACCAAACATAAAAACGCGCCAAATTTAAATTTCTACAATTACATTTGGTAAAACTGTCAATTTAAAAATAACTGCAAGATATTTTCTGCAAATAATAAAAACCAAATTTAGTATCATATTCTTATTTTGTTTATGGTGAAAATTTGAAATTGAAAATTGAAATGAATAACAATTAATAATAAATGAATATTAGTAAAAACAAATAATTATGAATAATGAAATAATCGGTGGTTAAAATATAAATATTTCATTATTAATTTTAGCCAAGTCATTACTAAAAACAAAAAACAAAAATTAAGATCGCTTATGTAGCAATATTCATTGAGATTATTTTCCATTTTCATTATTTTTTTAATATTCGTAAAATAAAAGATTTTTCATGTTATATTGAACAAATTCGTTAAAGCTTTTACTAAACTTCAAACAATTACCGTGTATAGATAAAAAAATAATTCAAAAATTTATTTAGTAAAATATCATGTATAGAAAAATTAGTACTTGACTTGCCATATAAAGTCTAATTCAGAATTAATAAAATTCATTGAACCTAAACAATTTATTGTTTACAAAGCAATTAGTGATCATCACCACGTAACTAAGAGCCACATTAACGGCCCTTTTTTTTGCAATGAAGACAGCTTGAATACATTTACAGTTAAAGAAAAAATATTAATTCTTAATGTACTTATTTTTAAATAATAATTGATTGATTTTATTAACGGTTATTCCTCTTTTACACAATTAAAATGGATTATTGGGAAATTTTACTAGTAAGATGAGGTTACTCTGCACAAACTGGATAAAATCGATCTTTATTGTGTTCGGAGTCCAGTCCGAAAGTACGAAAATAGTGAAATTGTATTTTTTAAAAGCTCAAAATCCTTTAGAATTTACTTTTGTAAATTAGACCAGGCGTTAGATTGTTTCCGTAATTATTTGAATAAATCGCTTTTGAATTTTTTTGTTAAGGTGGTATAAGTGCTTTGAAATTGTTAACAATAACGTTGGTGATAAATATGTGTTTGGGTACAAGTCATATAACCATAAACGGCTATAGATTTAGATTTGTTTGATTTTAATTAGTTGTTAATGTTTCTTAGTGCAATTTATAATTTCAGGATAATTAGTTAAAAAAGTGTTTTATGAATTTAGCTTGCAAGTTACCCTTCAAAAAATAAGTGATGTTTCACATAAGAAACGTTTGTACTAAAAGTTGATATTTTTGAATAATTATTGACTGATATATGTTTGTGAAATTTGAATCGTTTTTAAAATGGCAGATTTGAAGAAGTCTTCAGATGAAATTATAACGGAGTTGTTTGATTCTATTAATACAGTGAATGCGGGAGAATCAGATTCTCTGGAGTCCGAAGGTTTATCAAAGAAGAGCATAAAAAAAGAACGCAAAAAGATGAAAAAATCTAAAAAGTACAAATCTAGTAAAAAATCAAAGCATGAAGAGGATTCGAAAAGCCGGCGTCACAAGAAAAAGAAAAAACGTAAAAAACATAAAAGGAAAATGAATACATCAGGAAGTGATAGTGAAGATGTAAGTAAGAGAAAAAAATTGAAAAGAAAGAGTAGTAAGCATAAACTTAAAGATTTGCCAGAGGAAACTTGTGTCAGCAGTAATGTACTTCTTAGTAAGTCTGTGGTAGATTACACTGAAAAAAATGAAAATGTACCTGAAAGTAATGAGTTTACTTTAATTACTAATAATAATTCGGATACATCTTTGATACCCTTGCCTCCAAGTGAGAAAACCGACTTGAAGGATAGTAAATCAAAATCTAATGTATTTCGTGATTCAAACAGTAAACTGGAAGATATGAACGTCAATTGTTTGAAAGTTGCTGATGTATTCGTTGAAGATTTAATTGAGAGTGGTGATCAAAAGGCAGTGAAATCTTTAATAAACCCACCAGGTATTTATATTTTTAAGAACTTATTATGTGCGTCATATGTTTCAGAGTTTGATCTTCAAAAATAATTACCATATTTTTAGTTAATTTTTCGAATAACCGGCAGAACCATAAGGAAAGTACCAAAGAAAGAATACTTTTCTTCTTGGTGTTTGTCGTATATATATCAGTTCACCTAAATAAAAAATCTGGTGTGAAAAATTCACACAACTTACTCTTACTGCAGTTTACGAAGTTGTTTTTGACAAATTTTTTCAACATAATTTTTACTAAATGTTTGTCTTCAGTTTTGGATTGAATTGTCTTCACAATTGGAGAATCTAAACTTAATAAAATTACTTTTTTGAGGAAAGCACAACTTCCTTCCGTTCTTCATTTAAACTTCTTAAATGAATTTCTCGAAAAAAGTTTCAAACAAAACTTTTCTAAACACACTTTTTTTGGACTCAGGAGACCTCAAAACTGGTATTTCCATTTTCGAAAATCTGGCACGATCGCATTATTTCATCTAATAGCAGTTAGAGAAAGTAAAATAAAAAATCTGAACAATCCATTTCATAATCATCATAATGTATTATTACTTCATTCTTTTTAAAAAGAAAAAATATTCCTGTCATATTTCAATTGAATTGTTTTCGAACAGGACCTAAGAGGAACCAAATAATGGACTTTCCGGTGAATATAAAGTCTAACTAAATTAACTCTCTTTAACGAATAAATATCTAATGCGCGTTATGTTAATTGCTATTGCCATAATTTTAACATTCCCATCTATAACCCGTAATCCACAGTTTTCAAAAACGTTCTTTTAGTATTTAGAAATTGTGCAAAAAAGTCATTAAGGAACGATTTAGTTTTAAGCTCACTCATTGTATTCTCCTTAAGGCGAGTTCTTCTTACCTCTGTTCTTGACAATTACTTCTTTCTCTTTATCATTGCTTTTAAATCCTCTCCGATGAATTGGTAAAGAGCATATATGTAGACAAGGCAGTAGATTTTTTTATTTGAAAAATATGACTGAAGATAAGATATTATAAAAATTAGTAGAATGAAAACTGTTTGGGTTCATTCAGAATGCTCAAAAAGTCGTTCTTATAAAGCGATTGATGACAGGCTCTAATATCCTGTTTTTGAGACATTGATTTCAAAAAAAATTTATTTTGTAAATAAGCGTCCTTTATTTTTCAGATAAACCAAAAATGGCAATAAAAATAAGTGATTTAAGAAATAGTACTGTCTTGGAATTAGCTGAGGAGCAAGCCAAACTTCAAGCAGATCATCATGAAGACGGAGAAATTATTGAAAGTAGTCGTTCATCATTTGATATATCTCCTTTTAGAAATAAAAATCACGGTAAAGTTAAATTTATATAAATAGTATTTAAGAGAGTAGCAACGAATTCGTCATACAGTTTATATGACATTAACAACAAATGAGTAACAAATTATATAATTTGTTACATTTATTGATTTATCTCGCTTTAATGTTTTATTTCATTTTGCATAGAATTCACCACACGAAATGCTCTGTATGTGTGTTAGTGTGTTTAATCAAATGGTTCTAATAGAACTTCAAAGATTCAGTTTATCTTAAGAGGCGTATGTACATACTTTTTATGGGTTGTACTTTCCTCTGTTTTCCTACTACCCAATCGGATTTCTGACTACCAATGAAGGCTTGCAGAATATTTCACTTTTACATGATCATAAGATGTGTATCTCTGGTGGTAATTATCAGGAATCAGTCGTAAATAAAAACAACTATCTGGTTAAGTTTCTATGTATTTAACATCTTCACCAGGACCTCATTGTGATGTTTATTGTGTGTGCAACATATAAGTTGGTTCCATTGAATCCTTGATTTGTATTTTAACTAAATTAAATTACACACTTATTATCGATCTACACTTATTGCACTTAACATAGTGCTATGGTACATGTGGAGGTAGTTGTTTTTATTTAATGACCGATTCCTGATAATTACCACCACAGTATACCTACAACGGTCGATACCATTATTGGTAATATAAAATATGTATCTTGTGTAAACGATGATGAAATTATTTATATAGTTTTATTTAAACAAATTCCTTGATTATTTTGCTTTATGTTGAGTTGCCTAATTTCTTGATTTTTTTTCTAGATCATGGAGTTGGTTCCTCAAAAAATCGGCTTATAAGTGATCTTTTGGAAAAGTGAGTTGCATTTTTATTTTGGTTTTAATTATGTTTTTTTTTTATCCAACTTATAAATCATTTCCAATTTTTCCTTCCTTCAAATTGAAAAGAAAACATCTTTTCCATATTAATTATTTGTTGCAAAGAATTTATTATTTCATTAAATCATAAATTATTTATTCATATCAAAGCTGTTTAAATAAGTTTTATTTCATGTTTTTACCATTAGATCTCATATAAACAAACATATATTTTCTTTTAAAGATGCCTTTGTTTTTATTTATAATTTTAACTTTTGGTTTGCCCACAGAGATAATGTTACATCTAGTCAACTTGAAAGTAAGTTTCAGAAGTATCCTTCAGAACAGCAGACAGTAGAAGAAATTGGTGCAAATAAGGAAAAGAGAAGCCGAGACAAACATTATGAAAAACTAACTCAAAAATCTAGAGAACGAGAGAAATCCAGAGATCATTCTCCTCAGAATACTAAATACAAGGGACGTGTGTTGGAAAAATATTCGCATGACGACTCGAGAGAAAAAAAGAAATTGGAGGGGGAAAGATCACGAGATAGAAGAAGGTCTCGGGAGAAGAAAACAGGAAGGTCACGGTCACGAGAAAGGCGATCTAGGTCTGGTTCAAAAACTAAAAATCGATATCGATCCCGATCCAAAGAGAAAAAAAGATCCAGATCAAAAGAGAGAAAAAGATCCAAATCAAGAGACAGGATAAAATCGAAAGACTCCGATAAAAATAAAGAAAGTAAAAAAAGCAAAGAGAAAAAATTGTTGGATTATGGAGAAAATTCTAAAGAAAGTGATCAGTTGAAATATAAATATTTAACTGATATCATTAAGAAGAGTGATAATGTTGTAACAGATTGTAATAAAAATAATAGAAGATCAAAATCAAAGGAGCGGAAAAGGGAGCGTTCAAGATCTAAAGAATCACAGAAAGTTAAGAGAGATAAAAAAACACCAGAGAGAAGAGGTAGATCTAGAGAGAGGCATTCTAAGAGATCAAGATCTTCACGCTCTCGTTCTAGGTAATTGTAGCTATTGTCAA
This sequence comes from Triatoma infestans, assembly GCA_011037195.1. Lineage (NCBI taxonomy): Eukaryota > Metazoa > Arthropoda > Insecta > Hemiptera > Reduviidae > Triatoma > Triatoma infestans. Next base: position 93,230 of record JAAEAF010001451.1, on the reverse strand, counting down.
AAATAACCATTTTCAGTATTATAATAATTATTTAATCTATTTGATTAATCACTTTCCTAAAACAAACATTTTTATTTGAATTATAATTAAACTCATTGTATGATTAAAAGCCTCCGTAATTTAAAAATCCTATATGTTTACCTTGCTTCAGTTCCAAGATTAATTTTGAGTATTATAATAACTATTTTGAGTAGCATAATCTTGTTTGTTGTATAATTACTTTCTCAGGGGATGTATTGCGATTGTGGCAATTTCCGATAGTGAGCTTTCACCGGAAATAGACGTTTTGAGGTTCCCAAAAAAATGGTTTTTGGAAGATTGTTTGTGCGGGTATGTTGTTCTTGTGTACATGCGTATGATGAACAGGATATAGCGCAAAAACGAAAAATCGCAGAATGTTCAAAATTGAAATTCTGTTTGGGTATTACCATGGGATCCGAAAGGAAGTTATCTGTCAAAATTCCTCAACCAGAAGTACCACATCACTGATTAGATTTTCCAGTTTTTCGCAATTTTCTCGAAAGCGGCTCCTACGATTTCCTTTAAACTTAGCTACAACTTTTCAAATACAGCTGCAATTTTTATTTGAAATTTTTCTCCGGAAAAATTCATTTAAGGGGGCTTTTGGGGAAGGGGGTTATGTTTTAGTCTTAAGAACTATTTCATTTTACTATATAGTTCTATCATCGTTAGTTTTTATAATCTTTTATTATTTATAATAAAGAATTTTTATGCTGCCACAATTCTGAGTTTGAAGAAAATCGGTTGACCGGAATTGCATTTTTACTGAACCGTTTTATTCAATTTTCCATGGTTTTCCCATAAAATAGAGCGCATTTCATTAAGTTTGGTATAGTAACTCGGATTATTGAGATCTATCATTTTTGTTTGAAAATTTTTTCCGGAAAGTTCCTTTAATGAAGTTATGGGGTATGGGGAGGTTATTCTTTCCTCAGAAAAGTCATTGTATTAAGTTTAGATGTTCCCCTTAATATAAAATTGAAGACAAGTAAAGATTCAGTAAAAATTAGAAGTTTGAAGAAAATTTGTCAATTATAACTATGTAAACGCAGTAAAGGTCGAGTGAGTGTTTCATACCATTTTTTTTTTTCTATATTTAGGAGTAAACATAAAAGTGAATATTTCATCGACAAATCTAAATTGTTGGAAATTGCTAGAAAAAATGCTCTGAATATGATAAAACAAGGACACGTAAATATTGGCGTAAGTTCAGGCATCTCAGGTGGAGTTGGTGTTGGTGGATCTGCTGATGTTAACAAGGTGGCAGCTATTACCGCTGGTGGCAAAACAGTTGACGAACTTACAGGTACTGTTGTTTATTTGTTCAAGTTGTATAATTTCCGATATTATTATTATTATTATTGTTATTGTTGGCACATCACGCCATTATTATTATTATTCTCTTTTTATATTCCCAGCTTTTTCCCCTGGTATTTTAGATGAGGTACGAGTTCAAACCAAGCCCTCTCACCTGTTCTACCTAAAAACTTTCTCACAATCCTGCAAGAGCTTAGGATGACAGACTTCTGCATCTGGATATAAATGTCTTGTTTTAGCCCTTTAGTATTAATGCTATCATATAGAGCTCGCGGAATTATTCCAGTTACTGACAGGACTATAGGCACAACATAAACTTTTTCTTATTTCCTATATTTAATCTCATCTTTTAAGTTCTGGTACTTGCGCAACTTTTCGCTCAGTTATCCTGAATGTTGTGATCTCCAGGAATAGCAATATCGATCACATGAGCCACTTTCATTTGCTTGTCCCGCAACACTACTTCAGGTCTGCTGTTTGGAATCGACCTATCTCTAATAATAGATCTGTCATAATAGAGCATCTATCGGACACAAGCACAGAAGATGGGTTATATTTATAATAGGGCATACTCTCTTCCAGCAATCCAACTTTAACACCAATGCCCTGATGGATAATTCTGACGCTGGAGATACTCCGTCGGTGCCATGCCATGATACTTCTACAAGCAGCCAATACATGCGGAATGGTCTCCGGTTTATCAAGACTCTGTCTACATCTGTCATCCTCCACTTTCGGATCCTATATAATAAATTTTCTGTAGTTCTTAGTGCCGATAACTTGATCCTGGGTAGACACAAGGAATCCTTCGGTCTAGGGAAAGAGCTCGCCCCACCTCAACCATGCGTGGGGCGCTATTTTGTCGACAAATGACTGGTCAAGGATGTGGGGATGTCTTTCATGGAGAGCCATGCTCCTCCATTCCCTTTGCTTCTAATCATTAGTGAATATCATTTCATTGTCCTGTGCTATCTCATGTGCCAGATTCAATGGCGTATACCCTAAATCCTCACAACATACATTCCTATGCAACGGCGAGTCCTGCTTTCTTTTAAAGAAATACTCTCTCAGATATTTAATTTGTCTCGCATGCAAATTCTTCATTTCAATGAGTCCTCTACCTCCCTCCTCTCTTGGTAATGTTAACCTGAGCTTGCTTGCTTTTTCATGATGTTTCTTGAACTCTGGTTTTCCTCAAAATATCTTCCAAGTCAGTTGCCAACCACATTACAATACCAAACGCGTAGGTAAGGATTGGAATAGCAAACGAATTAATTGCCTTAAAAAGATTCCTACTATTCAGATCTGTTCGGCACACATTTCTGACTCTATGTAAATACTCTTTGAGAAGCACTTTCTTTATATCTGTGTGATTAATATACCTAGCCTATTGAAGCCCAAATACTTATAGACCTCATCGTCCCTCAGTACCTCTATAAAACCACCCTCCTCTGTCTCAAATCCGACTAACTCACATTTTCGTCTAATAATGTTCACATTTATCCAGCCCTAATTTCATACCTATATAATGGGAAAATTGCTCCATCTGCTTAAGCAACCTTTGTAGCTTATATCGTTAGAAGAAGCATATAACTTGATTTCGTCCATATAAAGCAAGTGTGACATAATTGTTCTTCGGTGTTGTATTTTATAGAATACCCTTATTTCGTCCTATTTATTAGGCCTGAAAGGGGATTCAAAGCCATGCAGAACCATGGCTCAAAGAAGCACCCTGGAAAATGCCTCTACTTATTTTAATTTCTGATGTGCATTCATTGGAAAAATAAGCAACTCCACTTTTGCATCACGCTCTGCAGAAATCCTACTAACTTATGATGAACTTTATATATCCGAAGCACTTTTATCAGCCATCCATGTGGAACTGAATCGTACGCCTTATGGCAATCTATTAACAACATGATATTTTTCTCTTTATTTCTTATGCCTGCTCCAAAATCACTGAACCCACAATCAGTTGCTCCTTTATGCGGCATCCTTTTTGTTCTTGCGCTATTATATTATGTTCCTCGATGCGAGCATTGAGGGTCTGAGCAATGCACCCAATCATGATTTTATAAAAGGTCTGAAGGCCGGTAAATAGGGCGGTATTGCACAGGATGGGCTGCAACCTTTTAGTATCATAAAGGTTTCCCTTCAGTTAAGAAAGATGGTGCATTCTCTGGATTCTTAAAAACTCACTTATGAAAAAGAAGAAATTTAATTTACAAAAATACATAAATATAAAATAGTATTTCAATTACAGTGTAAATAAAATTAAAATGAATAAAAAACTAAAAATAAATTGTTTATAAAGTCAACAACATGGTCATTGACAGTCCGTGGAGTCTATGATTTATTGTTGCAATTTTTTTTTTTTATTATTGTTATTACTTTATATACTTCTTTCTTTCCTGCCTTAAGTGTAAAGTATAAAGTATAAGTATAAAACATCATTAAATTGAAAATTAGAAAACAAAAAATAATTTTTTTTTTTTTTTAATGGCATCAGCTAGAAGCCACAGCCAACCCTAAAATTTAAAGTAAATAGATCTATAATTATCTTGGATTAATAAGTAATACTCGTTTTGCATAAGCTATGGTACAATATTTCACCAGAGCAACCCAGTCTTTGCCGTTCAAATAATCAGCAAAGCTCTGCCTAGAAAGAGTTGATGAACCTAAATAACGACCGCGCAGTTCAGCCAATGCTGGACAATCTGCCAGGAAGTGGAACAGATCCTCATACTCATTACGGCCACATAAATTGCATTCAAGGTCGGTATTCTTAATGTATTTGTAGTTCAACGGTAACAGATCCCCTCTAATTTTAAATATCCATCTCATTGATTTCAAAGATAAATCATCAGTTAAATACAATTTATTTTCTAAATTATAATGAAGTTCTTTATAAAATGGATAATAATTTGTATTAAATATCTTCAGTTTGCAAATGTAATTAAAATCACTATTTAATGATTCAATTATAATATTAAAAGTAGTTTTCCACAAAACATTATTGTTACAATTTGTGAAGTTTGTATTAAATGTTTGCATGTGAAGCTAGTGTTAAATTTTTCAGCATTACCCTTAATTTCTGAAAACAAAAAAATATTATTTTTTATTATTTCAGTAGCCAAAATTTTGGGATATCTATTTTCGGAAAGGTTTAATGATCTGAGTAGATATTTATAATGCAAATTTAATGTGTAAAGGAAAAATACGCGGTAATTTAGTTTCGAAATGTATTATCGCTAATGGTGTATATTTTGGGCATTTCATTAATTTTTTTATGAAAAAATAGAGAACTCTCTCAACCTCGTCATGTCTTTTCCATCCCCAGACTTGGGCACCATAGCTAATCATATTTTTACTAACTGGGTTGAAAAATTCTAATTTTTGATGAATATGAAATATTATTATTATCATCAATAAATTGAGACCATATTTAGTTTAACCTCAGTTTTGATTTTGATGACTTGCCTTTTTAAGTGTTTAGACATGGATAATATGGGGATAAGTATTATGCCGAGATATTTATATTCACTGACCACTTCAATTCTATTTAAGCCCAAAAACTATTTCTCATTTTTGGCTGTTCTACCGCCATTTCGAAAGACCATGACTTTGGACTTTTCTAGGTTAAAACTCACTTATGTAGTCCAAGAGTTTATTATGCCTGTGGTAAGTTTTTTATACCAGAAATTTTGGGTATTATCGCTTCCTGGGCTCTTCCAGTTATGGGAATTATTTATAACATTTAATAGGACTTCATACTAATTATAGGTTCTTCCATCGTGTTATTCTGCTCGCTCTTTCAGTTTCTTCAATAACCCAGGTAGTATCCTGATTATAATCCCTCACATCACTCCAAATTGACGACCAAAATCTTGTTACCTGGTCCCTATCGGCCCGTCACACTGATTCCTACTTACTTTTTCTCTTTCAGATCCCTGTCAAACCTTCTCTCATCTGCGGAAAATCCCTTGTTTTTCCGCTTTCTCCTGCCGCACCTCATTCATTTCACCCTGACTCGAACCTCCATCAGTCTTTCCAACTAAAGTCCTCAATCTTATCCTATTCAGAGACAGGAGGTAATCCGGAAGCCCCTGCTTAGTCCCTTTGATAAATCTTTTGGCCTGGAGGTACCTCTGCGTGACCTCCCAATTTTTCTCCAAAACTCTCATCTCCCAAAGTTTGTCTGACTGTCGCAGAACCTCTTAGTGACGGAAAGGATGGCTCGGGACCACAAAAAGCTGAGGAGCCAGCCTCAACGTCCATTAATTCAATAAATTAAAATAAAAATAATTAAATCGTTTTGTTCAGCTTGATTACAAACCATGCAATTTTTGATAGTGTTTGTGTAGCATTGATGGTAGAAACATGCATAAATTAATAATAATTAAAATATATTTTTTACTTCATTTTATGAGCAAAGCGCTATTTATTTTACTTTTTCTTACAAATATCTTAAGAAATATTGCGACACTATCAGGTATTTATTGTTTTATATCCTTAACCCAGAGTAAAACTGTAAAGCATTTTTACAACTGACCCGAAAAAAAAAATTATCAGTTCATTCCTCCTCTTATGTGTGTTCTCAATTTTTAGATACGAAAATTTAATTTACATTAACCTAATTTTTTTTAAGTATAAAGCTTCAGTTTTATTCCATCAGTTTCTTGGTTAATCTGATTAAGCAGCTTAATTTTAACGAGTTAATTGCCTACTCTATAGGTAACTAATGTTAAATTTTATTTTTGTTTCAGACTTTTGTAAGTTGCTATCTCAGAAAGAAGCAACTGGTCAAGAATCTGTTAGTTCAGAAAGTTCAAGTGATAATGAGAATGAAAGGCCATTTCACCATCCATTTCAGCTCAAAGAAAGACCAAATAACATCATTATGAATATAAGAGTATGTAATTTTCATTGCATATGTGGGTGGGTCCGCAGAGCTGGTTAACACCTATGATTTTATCCGCCGTGGCATGCTTTTCAATGCTTTGGTTCTGACCGGTTTCGGATTTTCATCCATCGTCAGAATAAAGTTCACAATCAGTTCGTGTTATAATAATATAATTGAAATCATCTCTCTGCACGATTTGATTGTAAACCTTATTCTGACGATGGATGAAATTCGAAACCGGCCAGAACCAAAAGATTGAAGACGGATAAAATCATAGATGTAATTTTCATTTTTATTAAATTTTACTTATGAACCATAGACTTTTATATACTTTTAAAATTTCCTTAATTTAGAATTGTGCTTCACTGCCAGTGAAAACTCATCAAGAAAAAACGACGGAAAATGCTCAACAGTTGCGTCTTCAGTTTCCAGTTTCCAGTGGACAACAACATCGGAAGACGGGTAGAGTGGTTACTTTAATATTTAGCATAACTTATATATTAAAATCTTTTCAGTTAGTGAAAGGTTAACAAGTAGAATGTTTAGAATTGAATAGTGCTTTTTTCACATTTAATGTGAAGATTGTTAATGCAAGTGGGACAGAAATGAAAAGTCAGCAATTCAATTGGTATTTTATGAGATATTTATAAAAATATTACTTTTCATAGAAAGCGAATGGATTCCTGTTTCTTCGACAAAAAGCGAACCAAAAGCAATACTTCCACATCCACCCGTTTCAAAATTTGAAACATTCGAACCGCCGCCATTACCAAGGGAAACAGAGCGAGAAAGCAGGGCGATTCAGCAACCGTTTGTACCTATGCCTCCACCTCCTCCTCCGCCGCCACCGCCCGTGTACATGGAACCTTCTGTTCATCATACTGTAAGTAATGACACTTACTGTATACTGTTTATAATATCATTGATGGTTTTGTTAGTGAATAATTTCTTTTAGGCATTTCATTAGTTTCCGTGTTTGTATCATAAGAATCTCCTTCAATAGTAAATGTTTGAATTAATACAGCATCATCTCTCCTGTGGGTCCTCGCATTGCTAATAAAAAATTCTATCTCCAGTAATCTTTTAAAAGTCATATTTGTGTAGGTTTCCGACCTGAAACCACGCGGCTCCAAACAAAGTCGAATTACTTCCATTACCACAACTGACTCTGTAGGACACACCATTGGAAGCATAATTTTGTTTCTTCTTCTTTGTTTCTTTCTTTCCATCTTAAGATGAGTAATATTCATCATTAACCAAAATTTGCCACTCCTCACAACAAACTCTTGTTCAGCCTAACTGTTTTCAAGAAATGCTGGTGCACACGTATTAACAGTTTGTTAGATGAATGTGTATGTGCAGAGTGTTGTTTGGAAGATATGCTGTACAATATGAGACATCTGCCAATTTGTTGAATATGTGGATAGGTCCGCAATGCTGGATAATATCTGGAATTCCATCCGCCATGCATGCATTTTTTGCTGTTCCTGACCGTTTTTGGATTGACTCAGCAAGTCTAGTGCGTGACAGAAATATAAAATTGAAGTCAACTTTCTAGACGAGCTTGATAGCCTTAATCTGACGATGGATGAGAAGCCATAACCCGTCAGGAACAGCGTAATGCATGCTAAGAGGATAAAATCCAGATGTCTGCGCAATTTATAAGTTTTATAGCTGCATCGTTATCGCGCTTTGCAATGTTTTAAACTACATATGGGCAGTAAGCCGTTTCATAGAAGTCCATTCTAACTTAATTTTCTCACTGAGTAGTGCGTAACCACTAAAAATTATTTACTTTAATTTTAACGATTTAAAAAGCTAGTAGAATATAGTTTTTTATTCCACTTACCGCGGCAGAGAAAATATTACGATCGAGCGAAATTTTTGTTATAAGTTTTCACTGGAAAGTTTTAAGTCTCCTGACGAGACAAGTTTCTAGAGGTCATAAGAAAGGCGATCGAGCGTTTGGGTATGTGTATGAATGTAAAAGTGGGGTGTGAGTTGTTGTGGTGGTTGGTCCCGCAGAGCTGGAAAGCATCAGAGACATTTTCCGTGGTAGCCTACTTCATTTTGTGGTCATCGACCGGTTTCGGGCGTTCGCCCATCTTCAGGATGCGTTTTTCAGACACACTGACTGGTGTTTTTGACTGTCTGACAGTCAAAAACACCAGCCAGTGTGTAAAACTGAATTTGCTCTGTGCAAGTCTGTGTTGTCACACTGTCTGAAAAACGCATCCTGAAGATGGGCGAACGCCCGAAACTGGTCGATGACCACAATATGAAGCAGGCTACCACGGAAAATGTCTCTGATGGGGTGTGAGTGTTTATGTAATATTTCTCCTTTCTCTTACACCTGGTGTAAGGGGAAGTATTGCAATCGTGTCAAATTTTTGAAATTGCGTTTTCACAAATTTTTTCAAGTTTGAAATTCTAACAAAGCAATGTACATTAATACTATATAGATTGTAGAGCCATACATGTTATTGAAGTGGTTTTTTTTAGAGAAAAGCTTAACGTTACTGTTTCTCAAAACCGCAGGGAGCTCAACTTGGTTTCCACTTAGCCACTACCACCTCATCTTACGCGAAGATATTGGGAAAAATTCATCAACTAGAATAGGGACTTAAACTGAATGTTTTTTTTTCAGTTTTTCAAGATCTTCTTACGATTTTCTACAAATTTCGTTTACGATTTAATTACTATTTACACTTAAGATTAGATAAGAACATGGGGTGGGATCCATTCCCCAAGCATTAGCCAATTAGAGCTATTGTGCCTACCTCTGTGGATCTAGTACAAGAAAGCTCCCCTTTTCATGAGGTTGAGGGCTTATTCTACCAGCCTCTTTGCGCTAATATCTCCTCTGATTTCAGGGTGGTAAAGGTCTCATTGCGCAATTTACCGATTGCAGCACTATCGATCAGCAGGTATGGGATCGTTTCGTTTCCTCTTCCTTACATAATCTATACAGAGGTGGCACTATCGGTTGCCAGAAGTAATCGAAATCCATATTAAAGTAAACTAACTATTCAACCAATTTATTTTTCCAACCGTTATTATGTTTAAATAAAAAGAATAATTTTTCTCGGTCATTAATCATTTGATTGAATGATTTGATTTTACTGTCTCACCACAATAAAAATCATTTTATTTCACAACTTTCGTTTTTAAGTGTTATATTATAAAAAAAATAAAACAAAAACCTGTTTTTTTTTTTTTTTATATAATCTTTAGTTTATTTTATTTTTTTTTAAATTTTATGTTTCAGAATAATTATGAAATTGGTAATTTAATATCAGAGCGGCTTTCTGAAATACGACATCAGTACGAAACTTCAAATCAACCATATCAGCAGGTATCCTCCTCTCCAGTTCTATAATAGCAAAGTAACCGATATAATTTTATATATTTCAGCCTTGTGATAAAATTCTTAATGGGCTTTGGAAAGAAAAGCTTAAATAAGAAATATACTTAATATTTAGTTGGGTCTGCAGTGCTGGATAACATCTATGATTTTTTGTGGATTCATTTTTATGGTTCATACCGGTTTCGGATTCCCATCAGCCAGCATGGTGCGTGGTAGAAACAATAAGTTAAGGTCATCTTTTTACAGTAATTGATTAGAGTAATCAATGTCGCCTTTCTCTGACGGTGGATGACAACCCGAAACTGGTCAGAACCACAAAGTATCCCAAAAAATATAGCTTAGTAGCTTGGTGTAATCTTGTAATTTAGCAATATTATTATATTGTATACTTCATTACTCATTCAACTGTTTTATCGAACCCTTAAAACATAATTAAAAGTTCACCAGGTTCACTTTAATTTCAGATCACTTGTTGGCCAGCGATGGAAAACCAAGCAGGGTTATTTACGGGTAGCACAGGAGCTAGAGTTTTATCCGCGGCAGAATTAGCTTCTGGACAACAGGCTTGGGCTAAAAAGGTTAGATGTTAAAATAATAGTAAATTAGTCGAAGTAGTACCCAAAACAATAAATAAAATAAACTGATATATAAAAATATTAGATTATATATTTCCTTGTCAATTAAGAGTTACTTGAATAAAATAGTGAAATTTAAAAAAAAAAAGTATTTTAAGTAACATGCTGTAAATGCAAAGAAGAGTATTTTATTATTATTATTATTATTGTTATTATTGTTATTATTATTATTATTATTGTTATTATTATTATTATTTTATTAATACCAGAATTTAAATGGATGCATGTTATTCTTATTCGTCGCCTCGTTTAACCTTATCTCAATCTGGGTACAAAAAACAAGTCATTTGTCCCTTTACAGTTATATTTTATTAAAAAGGTTTTTTATTAATTTTCATTTTTCAGTTTTATACTTCATTTTCTCAAATTAAATATAATTATCCTTAAAACAGCTACCTCAAGAAAACAGATTACTTGCTTGCAAATGCCTTCGGCGGCTAATATAATCGAATGAAATAGAAATATTCAAGTTGTTTTCTTTTTTAGGTTTTTGTCAGTTATGCAGGAAACTTTGAAGTTATTGACTTAACCTTAATATATTTAAAGTCTACATTAAGTTCCTAATCTTTTAAAGTTTTAACATCGTTTATCTTATTTTCATGGTAGATCTATCTTATTTTCATCGCGTTGTCCATTTATAACGCAATGAAAAGTAGCCATTAAATAAAACTAAGGAATGTGAAATTATTACTTAATTCATAATTGATTTTGTTTAAATTTGATGATTGGAAATTAAATTAAAGTTTCTTCTTTAATTGATGAATGATGCTTTTCCATCATTCATGGTCAGATAGAGATATCAATCCATCAAAATTGATAATTTCATAGAGGTATCATTGAGTTTTTTTTTCTAAATTTAGTTAGTTATAGACGTTGATCACTAGCTTGTTTACGCTGATTTGGATTCCCGGTCTTGATCAGTATAGACGGTTTTAACGTTAATCATTGGTTTAACGAGAAAAAAGAAATCAACTCACTTCTCATTCAGTCTCTTATCATGGTTAATTTCAAAATCCTTTCCAAAAGCATTGCTTATTGACACTTTTTCACAAATTTATATCCTTGTCAATTAGAATTGCCATTGCTTAAAGAGAAACAAACCTTCTATTTGCTTAAAGAGATTTTAAGAAGAGCAAATTTAAGCTGACTTCTTTCGAACTTCTAAACAAGAATTACTGTGAGTAAATTTTCTTTTCATTCGATTTATTAAGCCCAACTGCTTTTTATTGCATGTGATCAAAATTTTACTAATGACTTATTTTATGCAGAATAACTTAGGTAAATGCAGGCATGTTATCTGGTTAATATATACTCATTCATCATTTTATTTTTACAAAACATTTAAAAAAGAAAACTTCATTTTGTAATGGATATTGTTGTGAAACGCTTCAAAAAATAAATGGAATTTATATTGTTGCTGTGAAAAATTATTTTGGTATAATGTACCTAAAAATGTACATTCCGTATATGTGTTCGTTATTTTATTCAGACATTGTTTTATTTACTTTTCTTCGAGGAGTGTGCTTGTTTTAATTAATAATTATTATAAATTTCATTTCAGCTGTAACAAATTTTCAGGTCTATATTCATAAGTTTGAAACAGGTAATGCTTCTCTATCGGATAAGAAGTTTGCCTGTTTCACTTATGAAAATTACTTTATACAATACAATATAAAACAGAATATGTTCTTATTATATTTTATAAATGCGATATCTGCATTTTGTTATTAATTTTTTTTTATATATATAAAAATAGTTAATATTTCATACATTTGTGAGAGCTTAGGATTTTTTATTTTTAATATTTGTATTGTTTTTATTATGTGGAAGGATGTAGAAACACATATCTTAAGGCATGATGGAGTACATACAGACATCTTTTTTGAAAAATGAAATGTGTTTATCTCTCATTTATTGTATAAAAGAATTCCTAGTTTAATGCTTAGGAAAATATTATTTATATTTTATAAGAACTTGTATTAATCATTAATCTCTTAGTCATACATCAATTTTAATGAATATTTTTCTTAATAGTATCCAAAGATAGCAAGTTTGTTTCAGATTAGTAAGTGGAAAGAAATCCCTTACTGTAGCTCTATAATTCAAGTAGTTTGAACGAAACTTGATCAAATATTTCTTGGCGCAAGTAATTAATATATGCATTTTATGTGATTCCTGTATTATTGGTAGTGGGTAATAACATTATTTGCTTTAGATTTGCAGTATTTAGTTTAAATCTTTCGTTAAATACAACTAAAAATTATTTGTAGCGCTACTTCAGGGATAATCAGAATACTGAAATTAGTCAGTTTGTAAGAGAATCAATTAGAGTAAAGCTTATTATTATAAAACACTAATAATTATATAAATTATCAAAATGCTCATTTGAAAGGTACTATTACATTGGAACCATATCTCATCGAATTCATATTTCCATCGAAGTAATTAAATTGCTGAACTAAATTGAATCCTTATTTATAAATCGTAAGCCTTAATATAATTTCATTGTGAATATAATTTCTATTACCAGAATACAATTTTCTATAACTAATAACTTTGTTGCCGTTATATGAGTGAAGGAGTTATTTTTTTCAGAGACATTTTCCGTGGTAGCCTGTTTCATTTTGTGGTCATCGACTGGTTTCGGGCGTTCGCCCATCTTCAGGATGCGTTTTTCAGACAGTGTGACAACAGAGACTTGCACAGTGCAAATTCAGTTTACACACTCGATGAGTGTATAGCGAGTGTGTAAACTGAATTTGATGTCTCTGTTGTCATACTGTCTGAAAAACGCATCCTGAAGATGGGCGAACGCCCGAAACCGGTCGGTCGATGGCCACAAAATGAAGCAGGCTACTACGGAAAATGTCTCTGATGCTTTCCAGCTCTGCGGAACCAACCACCACAACTAGTTATTTTTTTGTTTGATTTTACAGATAAATGGAGCAATCTAAAAGTAAAATCGTCATTTTTAATTTTTTTTGTTAGCTAAGAATTATGTGTACCTTAGAATTTATATATTTTATAATTATATTCACAGAATTACATATTTGTTTCAATTCCTTTTGATATATAAAAATAATATTGACGCTTTTATTTTCATAATCATTTTTATTAATTATTTAGTTCAAAAAGCTGTAATTACTTATAGTTCACAATTTTAATATGTTTTTGAAATTGTGAATTATTTTTAAAAGAGATAAATCATTTTACTTACATTGTTTCAAAATAGGTGTCTGTTATGTACATGGCCCATTGTTGGACCACAAAGAGACCTGAAAATTTGTTGCAGGCTTCTAGAAACAGGTTGTTCAGTGGAGTATTACATCTGTATTGTGTTGCTTAATACACAGCCATTGATGGACCATCTTCAACGGGTACTAGTTAGTGCAAGGTAAAATAGTTGAGTGTAATAAATTTTAAAAATTATTAATTTCTCATGATCTGGAAATATACATGAGGACTTATATAAAAAAAAAAAGTAACTCATACAAAAAATATACAACTTGGCAAATTTTGTAAGTATTTAAGGTAGGTTAATTATAAAAGTTTTATTTTAAGTGGATTTATTTTTTATCTTTGGAAACAGTTTATTACAAACCGAATAAAGTGCAAAAAAATGAATTTAACATTTGGATTATACTATAAATAGAGGGCTATTATCTATTTTTATATTAACTATTACTAGTTTCACGAATTGATTACACCACAGATTAAAGCTCTAAAAAGAAGTTCTGTAAAGTTTGTGATGTTTTTTTTTGTATAACGTTATGTAGACGACGAATTAAATAGGAATTTGCAGCGTCCTAAAAGTTACAAAGATTTATTTTTAACAAACGTAATATGTGCATCCTTTTTCGCATTACATTTTTTGAGACTAATAAGGTATTAATATCTGGGTGAATAAAAGAAAAATTGTATTCATTGATAAAATAAATAATTCAAATAATACAATAAACAAAATTCATTAAGCTATTTTTTTTTTTGCTCAGTTATATAGTTTATAACCGCTTGTATATTAAGTAAACGCCGATCAGACATGGACTAACAGTTTGCTCATCCATAATCCTTGAATTTTGAAGGTAAAAATTGTGGAAAAAATCTTGATATTTGAAAAAGGCCCAACTAAGACTTTTTATAATATTTCTTTCACAACTAGTGCAACGAATTTATGGAATTCTTATTGAGATCTACAAGTCAGCTTAAGAAGGCTGTTTTTGACCGACCTCAGATACTCTTCCGTTTGTAGAGGTTGGTTTATCCATATTGAAATATTGCCCTGAGTCTTCGACAACAATATATCAGTGGATGGTTGACCCGGTGTTTGCATATAAATCGAAAAACTTTGCTCAATACTGATCTGTTTATTTTCTCAAAAATAAAAATTTAATTAATAAAAAAATTAAAAAAATTGTGCCTCAAGAATGGGGTATTAGTAAATAAAGCCTGCAGTTATAAATGTGTAGTTCAAATTTAAGCTGAAGCAGAAGTTTGTCTGAATAAATCAGCATCTTAAAATCCTCGTGTATTTATGTTTAGAAAAAGACAATATATAAAATTATTATTCTTTTAGAGAACATTTAGTCCTCGAGCTAACTCATCAAATTCAAACTTTTCTAAGATTTTTTAGTTTTTGTAGCAAACATAAAATAAAAAAAAATTTAGTTTTGCTATTTTTTGGAAATTATTTGAAGTGTACATAATTATAATTTTATTTAAGAACAATTTCTTGGTTAATAGATAGGTTTTTTAATTTAAATGCCTTTTATTCCGATGCTAAGTTTAAATTGTGTGCAGATTGTTAGAAAATAAATTTAAGATTATAATAATTTAAATTAAAAATTATCACTTTATCATCTACCTGATATTGGAAGTGTACACTCTCCAAAAAAATTCTTTTGATATAAAAACCAAAGGTGTAGCAATTTCATCCTTCGAATTCAAGATCATATACATTGTTATCTGTTTTCAAAAACCGTTCTCTCCGCGTTCGTTATGTTCTTAACTCCAGCATTAATATAGACGGTTCCTGGTTTCATTACTTATTTTTCTCCAGTTTTTAATGAATCCGTGCCTATTCTAAAAGTCTTTTGAGGTGCAACAGGAAAGTACTTAATCCTCGGGTTTCAAATCTGCTCTTGTACTTTCTTATCTCTTGCTTATCTCATCTCTTCATATAATAGCAGTAACCATAAATCTGCGATAGTTTTTTTTCTTTTTGAGCTTGCTTCATACAATTCTGTCATAACCATAATGATTCCTCAAGCTTAATTGCATTTTTAATTAAACCAAATTTTATTTTTTTCCTGAATAATTTAGAACAGGACTAATCACTTTTCAGGAATCTTGGAATTCCTGCAGGTGGTTCCCAGCTTTTCAGCCCCCTTTACTTGTAATATTCACACAGCACCATAGAAGTTGTTGATGTGTGCATCTACTTGAGTATAGTGGGCCCATAGGCAAACTGTAGTTCCACACTGTCCACTTTACAGTTGACTAAATTCTCTACTCAGACACTGTACATAATAGATCTTTTAGATCGTGGTGGATTTGGCATTAGTGCCCTCATTATACATTTTAACTTACAGATCATCTAAACTAACTGAATTTAATGATCAGCGTACAAAATGTCTTTTATTTCAGTTGAAAGTGATTTTTTTCTCTTATGTCTTTTTAAATGTTTGTGTGGCATAGGTAGTTATTTCTGAAATTACATAAATTTAGAATGCCCGTATTTGTCCATGAGAAGCATTCACGCTATCACAAAAAATATAAGTCCTGAACTTTTTGAAATTATTTGTGTTGTTAAGCGCGGTACAGAAACTGGCTTTTGTTGACAATTGTAACACATATGTTTAGAATATAGTGGTGGTGTATACAAAGAAAAAAATGTTAATTTATATATTTTAATCTTTAGGATCAATTGATCTGCGCACAACCAGTAAGTGGAGGAATGGGAATGTCGCTGTTACAAAAAATGGGATGGAAACCTGGGGAAGGATTGGGCAAACATAGTGAGGGTTCTTTAGAACCTTTAAAGCTTCAAGTGAAAATGGATAAGAGAGGTGAATGATTGTTGATATTTTAACATATTAAAATTTCATGTTTAAATAAACGTAATGATTTTAATTTCAGTAATCTAAAAAAAAAAAATTAATAAAAACAAATATTTTTGAAGGAGTCTTCTTCCTAATACAGTAAGTGAAAGTATTGAGGTTCGGTCTCAAAAATTAAAAAAACTGAGTTTGCCAACGTTTCGACAAATATATTGTCTTTTCAAGGCATAAAAGTAAAAATATAAATGGCAGCAATAAATATTACAGAAACAATAAAATTTACAACAAAGTAGGGGAAAATGAGGCTTGTTACAAATTTCAGTTAACATTTTTTAATTGCTGTATGTTGCACTCAAAATAGAGTAATTTGTTGTCTCATTTATTTCTACTATTTATGTATTTTTTTGAGATTTTTCAAAATGAAGTAACATTTAAATAATTCAAATACTATTAAAATGCGCAGACTGTAACAACGTGCCTCGGGCTTGTTGATACATGCGGAGGGTAAGTTGTTACAATGTATAAAATACATGTTTGGGAGTTTATTTTAGGAAATAAAACTGAAATATGTTTAATAAACAAATTATCTTGTCTTTATTTTAATAATAATAGCAGCTTGATTATGATCTAACATGGATTATTACAAACTTAAATGCTTGAACATTCATTCTCTTTCTATTCACTGTCACTACCCATCTCTAAGTCCGAGTTACAATTGTGGAAAATATATCTAGGTTAAATGTAACACATTTTGAATGGCCATCTTTTGCACTGCATGCATTCAACCCAATTTCCTCATCTTTTGACTGCGACCATGGTTTTAGACATTTCAGGCACAGCCAGTCCTCATCTTCTTCGCTGGAACTTGATGATGGCAAATTATTTTTTTGATTTTGTTCGCAGCTTTGGAGACACAGATTTTCTTCTTGTTAGAATTGCCAACTTTCTCGTTTTTCTTGTTTTTGTCTTCTTTTCTTTTAAGATCTGACGTGATTTGACGTAAGATATGCAGTGGGGCAAGTTGTTACATGGTAACAACATGCTCCAACCAAGTGTAACAACTAACCCCACTGACGCTATTTCACTAATTAATCCGTAAACACATAGTTCGAAGAATACCAGCGCAACCATATTGGATTGAAATTATTGTTAACGATGTATGCATTAACAGCATAAGTATTGAAAGCCTTACCATTAGTAGTTTTCAGATCACAGCTTTCGGTTTCAATAATAAAATGTAGCTTTCACTATGATATTTCGAGAAAAGTCACACAATGCCGCCATATGCAACAGAATCTTAGCGGGGACTGGTTACAACAAACAGTACTCGCATATCTCTCAACTTTGACCACTTAGGAAGTGCTTCTCTCAGCCGATTTTTTAAAAATTACACTGTAACAACTAGCCCCGCCCTCCCCTACTTAAATAAAATAATATTTTGAGAAATTAAAAAGTATCTACTTAAATAATCCAATTTAGTAACCTAATAATCTATAAAATAAAAATACAAAAGTCATAGGTAAAACTTCAATATCATATTAGCACAATTTGTTAAGAAAGAAATTTGGAAAGAATGATGGTAAGCTACCTTACTTACCCATTATGGTTGTGCTGTAACGGAATTGGCAAGAATGAGAAGAATAATGGGAAAACCAGAGGGTTTGGACAAAATGAGGTTTTGGTAGAGATTGTGGTGTCAGACCTGTAATTAATTGAATTTTTATATGTATCATTTACAGAAAGTTGAGTTTTCTCCTGTGTACTTCAGTCGCTAGAATAGTGGTGTTGAAAAGATCAAAATTGTGTCCATTTTCTAAGTGATATTTAGTGAGGACTGTAATATTGTCTGAGTTGGTGGATATATTTTTCTGCATTCACAGATATGTTGGTCCAGTCTGCTTTTTAAGTATTGTTTTGCTTATTATGTTTGGTTGTAATTCTGTCATTACAGGGTATTCAGTCTAGAGAAAAAAGTAGTGTTGGTTCTTGTCTGTACTAGGATGATAAACATAATTATGGGTATTACACAAGTAAGTATGGGCACTTTTTAATTTCTCCAAATTTTTGTAAATTTTTATTTGTTTAGTTATTTTATTTTTTCTGTTATGTTTATTCCTTGCGCAGTGTTAATCGCCTGAAAAGAACCAGTTTTATTACTTTCTCTTACTCCTAGTAAGAGGAAGTATTGTAATCGTGTCAAATTTTCGATATCGAGTTTTCACCGGAAATATCCGTTTTAGGTCCCCTGAGTCCAAAAAAGTGGTTTTTAGCAAATGGTCTGTGTGTGTGTGTGTGTGTGTATGTGAACAGCATAGCTCAAAAACGAAAAACCGTAGAAAGTAAACACTTGATATTCCATTTAGGCATCACCGTGGGATCTGACACTACGTTATCTGTCAAAATTCCTCAACCGGAAGTACCACATTACTAGTTAGATTTTTTACTTTTTTGCGATTTTCTCAAAAATGGCTCCGACGATTTTCTTTAAACTCGAAACATCAACCACACATACAAAGAGCTACAACTTTTATTTGAAACATTTCTCCGGGAAAATGCTCTGAAGGGCACTTTTGGGGGAGGGGTGGGGTTAGGTTTTCATCTAAAGTGCTATTTCAGTTTATTTCACAATTCTGTCATCTAAATAATGTTAATTAGAATTAAATATGTTGTTGAAATTCCGAGTTTGAAAAAAATCGGATAACCGGAAGTGCGTTTACTTTACCACTTTACTAAATGATTTATTCACTTTTTCATAATTTTCTCAAAAATGGCTCCGACGATTTTTATGAAACTTCGTATATAAACTAAACATGCAAAGATCTACAACTTTTATCTAAAACATTTCTCTGGGAAAATTCTTTTAAGGGCACTTTTAGGGGAGGGGTAGGGTTAGATTTTCATCTAAAGTGCTATCCTAGTTGATTATACAATTCTATCATCCAAACATAATTAGTTAGAAATAAATGGATGCCTGAAATTCCAAGTTTCAAGAAAATTAGTAAACCGGAAGTGCGCTTTTACTGAACAGTTTTTTCAGTTTTCGACGAATTTCATTAAATTTGGTACACAAACTATAAAATTTGTCAATTATCATTTTGAGAACTGGAGTAAGAGAAAGTTGTGTGAGTGTTTCTCACCAGATTTTTTTTATTATTAGGACTTGAAATAGACAATATATTTGGCGAACATTAGTAAACTTATTGTTTTTTCCACTTATTCGCGATTTTCTCAGAAACGGCTGCAACGTTTTTCATTGACTTTCGAATACTTTCTACACACATCAATGCCTGTCACTTTATGATTTTTTGAGAGTTTCTGGGAAGCAATATAGTTAAGCTTTCCTCTATTATACTATTAAAGCTTTCATTTAAAGTACAATTTGTCGTTCAACAATCTATATAGTACTAAGCATTGCTAGAATTCCAAATTTGAAGAAAATTTACAACTTAACAGAATGAGTTTATTGGAATTTTATCGAAAATGCCTAAAACAATTTTCTTTAAACTTGGAATATTAATACAAAAATAAAACATCACTTTTATTTAAATATTTTTCCAGAAAAAGTGGTTTAGTTGGGTTCTGAGGGACCTGACAGATAGGTTCAAATTTAAAGTGCCGCTGCAAGTTTATTGGTTGAGACAGAGAGTGCTGCCACAAGTCACACTCAGGTATACATGATACCTTTACAAGTGTGGTGTCAAGCTTTCCCCTAAAGGCAAATTGATTATTGTTCATTTACATTAAATATATATCATTAAATACAAATAAATGAGTATTAAGAATTCTGTGTATGAAGAAATTTTTTTGGTGAACTTTCAGAATTGCAGTTATAATATATGATATGGGCGTTTCACACCATTCTCCATTCAGTTCAGTGAGAGAATGAATAGATTCATATCAGATTTAAAAAATTATGTATACGTTTCATTCATGCATATGTGTACAATAATATGTATGTTTGACATTCATGTTGGTTTTAAAAATTATATATACGTTTGTTTTAACCTGAAAACAAATATATAATGGTAATTCTATATATATATATATATTTCCTTTTTTTAGGTCGTAAGTGGGAATTTCGAGTCCTATGGTTTGATTGGTGTACCCGAAGTACCGAAGTTTTAGAAAAATAGAATTGATTTTTTGTGATATTCTTTTAACTTATGTTTTTACAAAGTATGAAAAGATACTTCATTTTATTTGAAATATATATTCGAAAACTTTTCAACTGCAGCGCTCTTCATAAGCTTCCCTATAAGATAAAATTGGTTGAATGGTGTGGATAGATAGGAGCAGAATAAATTATAAACCCAAATTCAATGCGACTATAAAGATTTATTGGGGCTCCCTTGAATGTCAGGTTTATAGAAGAACGTAGTCGTCGTTAAAGTGTAAAATGTGTATTTTATAAGTAAGCTAATGCTTGTATACATGTATGCGTGTATTAGTGTGGTGAGCTATGGATAGGCTACAGCCTCAATTAGTTTCACATACTAACTAGCTCTTCAGTCCTATGTGCATTTTGAGGATGTTAAGGATGTCATTGTATGTGTTGTTAGATTAGAACTCGCAGGGATGCCAAGATTTCGGAAGTGGGATAAGATCTAAATGGGTCTTTTGGTATAATAAATCCAAATATGTTAACATATTTTAATATTGTTAATATGTTATAATTCAGAAATTCTTTGTTTTAAGTGTATTGTAAACATTCAAGACGGAACAAAAAAGAGATAAGAGGAATTATCATATCAAATAATTTAATTTAAAATAATCTAATGTGGGTAACACTTTCGACTTTCTCTTATTATTTCGTAATTTGCGGAGAAAAATTTGTCCTCAAACTTTGGAATTTCATTTTGCATTGCGTAGTATATGGATATAAACACTTTAAAGGAGAGCCTGTTCTCAGAACCGACAAAAATAAACAATCTGGAAATATATCAAGTTTAAATAAAATTATAGCATTTTCAAGAAAATCCAAAAAACTCAAAGAACATCCAGAAAATGGTACGATCTTTACCGATCTGGAAGAAAACATATCGCTTCCTCTTGTGACACTCAAACATATTTCAAGTTTGAACTTTCTGCGATCATTCGCTTTTGATTTATGGATATCATAATCTTCAAAAAAAAAAAAATTTCGATCTAGTGGCCTTCTTTCTTGTGAAATTTCATCTTTGAAAATCTGAAAAGTTCACAATTCTTTCTCTTAAAGTAATTACATGTATGTATTAGTAATGAGACATTACAAAAATTTATAGTTTACTATTTTAGAAGCTATTTCTTTATCAGTTTTATTAAAGCTTATGAAATATGCAAACAAAGATAATCGAAGTACGATATATTTCAAACCCCATTGATAAAAATCAAGTGTTTTATGTTTATTTTCACAAAAACTGTATATTTTTAGAAGTGTTTTTTATGTTTTAAGGTTTAGTTTGTGCTGAAGAATTGCCACGTAGACACAGGATATTTCCGCCACCTCCTCCCAAAGACATTCCTCTTCCAGTGAAGTCTCTAGAAGGTACGAAAATCGATTTTTTTTTTTTTTGCGGCTGCTAAAAGTGTAGTTAACATCTAAAAGTTGGAGGTTGTTTTCATTGTGTAAATATATCTAATCTATTCTACTTTGTCAGACTATATTTAATGGACAGCATTGAAAAATAATTTTTGCTTGTTTTGAAATATTTTAAAAATAATAAAATTTCTTGTTTTTGTTTAAAAATAAACCCTTAGCTCTAGCTGTGCTCCCCTTAGATTTTTTCTTCCTAGAAGCCCCTACAGCTCACCGTCCGGTGATGGATAGTGTTGTCTGTAACGAGAGAACACTGTCCGGAGGCCGGCAGTGCACTGAGAAGGCTCCCGGCGCCAATAACCATAGATGCTGACGCGCCTTATTTAAAAAAAAAAGTTTTGATTTTGCATTATCTTTTTTCTGCATGCTTATTTTGTGGGTCATAAGAATATTTCTGAAAATCAATCGTGAAATATAAGATTCTTTCTATTTTTTTTTTTTTTTTAAATATTAAATATTAATAGTTATTAAGTGCCTTAACCGAATCAGGCTCTACTTAATTGTTTATCTAGGTTTATATAAAATTACAAAAAAAAAAATTCATCATTTATTTCTGCGAAATCAGTAAATAAGAAATTTATGTATACAGTTCATTATTAATTAATAATGCATTGTAATAAAACACTGCCCGGAGGCGAGGCAGAGAGTCTAGTCTACTATTCGAAAATGTCTAATCTTATATTGATTTTATTAGTTCTTTGAGTGTTTGTATAAGTGGACATTTACTTCCCTTCTTACCCTTTCCCGATCACGTACTAGGGGTTCTTTAAAGACCGTTCCTACCCCTTACGGGGTATACCAGTCCCCCCGTGCAAGCACGGAGTCGTTTTACAAGAGAAGGATGTCACCACCAAGGAGAAGCTGTAGTGCAAGGCCTCTCCATGACAGAAGTGCCTCCCCGGGCACTCCCACGCTTGACCCATTTAAGGGTAGGTTGAGATACGCTCAACCAGCGCGCAGAGTGATCCCACATAGTGGTCACACCCCACTACCAGAAGCTAGAGAAGGCACTCTAGCAGGCTCCGGTGGACCGCGCACATCTAGCAAGTGCACTTCCAGCTACGGGCTGGCACCTGTATAAGTGGACAGACAAAAATATCGTCAGATGTATAAAGAGGATCTGAAAGACAATTAACATATAATTCGGGACACGTAAAATTACATTTTTAGCCGCCAACTCTGAGTAGAGTGCGGATCACATAGTAATACGTTTTGTATAGACTAGTGGTAAAACGTGGGAAATATTGCAATTTGGGTTACTACATGTGCTTATGTTTGTTAAGCCGCTTCCAAGTACATAGTATTATTTTCTAATATTTAGAAATACTTCGTACTACTTCTAAATATTGAAAAATTTTGGTAATTAAAAATAAAAATTTTGACGAAAAATAGAAACTTTACCTTTTTTGTGTTTGTTTTCAATCCTATACTCTATATTCATTATATAAAAAGGTTATTATTTTCCTAATAACGATGAAGAATTTTAGGTTTTTAGATTTTAGGGTAAGAAAATCAAATTTTCGTCAAAAAATTCAAATTAGTTTTCAGTTTTTTTAGTGATTATACTCGTATGTAACGACAATATTCGCGCACGTATTTCTAAAAATTTACCGCTTCGCCATATTGCGCCAGCATTAAACGCCCGATATCGCATTATATCGTTAAACGCCAGATAATATGTTAAATATTCTAGGTTTTTCTATCTACTAAGAACGTAACAGATTTTTTTTCCTCTCCCTAATTATTTGAATAATTTTTTTTCTCTTATTTTCTTAAGGCAAACATCCAGTTTCTCTGCTAGTTGAATATTGTTCAAGACGACATTTACCACCACCAATATTCACAGTGATTTCAGAAGAAGGACCGGCACATAAAAAGAACTTTGTGTTTAAGGTAGAAAATAACAATTGGATTATTATTGCAAATATTTTATCAGTTTCATTTAGGAAATTATAAAATATAATCAACAGTTTTAGTTATTAACACATTGAATGAATATGTTGTAGGTAACAGTTAATGGGACTGATTTTCAGCCACCAAATCCTAGTCCTAATAAAAAGCAAGCCAAATCGGAAGCTGCAACACTTTGTTTAAAGTCTTTAAATATTTTACCAACAGTTTAATGTATGGTTAGAATTTTATAAAATAGCTTGAAATGTATTTATCATGTAAATATATATATCACTTTTTTTTAGATGTTTATAGAATTTTTTTTATTAACAATTCAAATTGTACTCTGATTTTTATCTTTATATATTTTTACTTTCTTTTTTTACTGCTGGTAAGAGGAAGTATTGCGAAGGGGTCAAATTTTTGAAATTGAGTATTCCAGGAAATACAAGTTTTGAGATTCACTAAATATAAAAAAAAATAGCGAATGATCTTTGCGCGCGCGCGCGTGTGTGTGTGTGTGTGTGTGTGTTAACAAAATATCTCAAAAACGACAAATTTCAGGAAGTTCAAACTTAATCTTCCGTTTCTGTAATACCACCGAATATATAGGTATGACCGGAAGATTTTGATTAAATTCCAGCAACCGGAAGTGCGATTTTATTGAACGATTTTTCGGTTTTTCGATAGTTTCTCGAAAATATCTCTAACGATTTTCTTTAAACTTTGTATGCTGTCTAAATTGTTAAATGCCCATCACTTTTACCTGAAACATTTTCTAGAAAAACTGATTTTAAGGGATTCTGGGAAAACAGCAACTTTAAGCTTTTCTCTATAAATACCTCTTCAGTATAATGTATAGTTCTATCACCTAAAGATATAATAATGAATTGCTAGAATTCCAAATTTGGAAAAAATTGGTTAACTGAACGTGCGAGTTTACTGAATAAGGTTCTTAATTTTTGGAATTTTATTTAAAACGACTACAACGAACTTCTTTAAACTTGGATTGCTGTTTGCACAGATATTATAACTTACCACTTTTTATTTGAAACTTTTGGTTTTTAAGGGGTTTTGAGGAATCTGTGATGTCAAATTTCAAATGTTATGTCGGTTTGTCCGATGTTATTGGCGCTATCTGCTGAACTTGGTTTTAGGTTAAAAATTTAAATTACTCTTTTAATTCACACAAGGTACCCCATCACCTATTTTTTTTCATGTTGGTATAAATGAATAAAATTTTAAGTTAAAGAAAATTTGTCATTTTTATTATTTTATTAACTGCAGTAAGAGAAAGTGTGATTGTTTCACACAAGATTTTTTTCTTATTTATTTTTTACAAATTGAAAATACGTATGTTCCAATTTAACTAGAGCTTTTACATAATGAAAAAACACAACATCTTTCTTTTACTACACAGATTTGAATGATATATTATTTTAATATAAGATTGCTACTAAATGTTTACTTCCCTTAAATTCCAAGAGGTAAGGTGAATTATTCACACAATAATTTGAATAAATTACACTCAAAGAACAATTCAAAGAATAAATAGCTGCTGGCATAAATAGAAAAATTTCCAAATTAACATAAAACTATATATTTTTTTTAAATGTTTTTTAACTTAACACAATAAAATGTAAAAAATTATAAAAACTGTGATACAATTTCATCCTTGGTCGTTTTCATTATTAAGTGGTTGAAAAACTTTGGCAAGTATTGTTAATTTTTTATTTTCATTTTCAACTAATTCTTTTTGGATTTGTATTAATCTTTTAAACAATAATATATCCATCTTTGCACAGACATTGAGCTTATTATCTGCACTTTCAAATATGTCTGATAAATGATTTATTTTTTCAATATTTTTGTCGAAATCTGGCATGGAAATTGGTTCAAAATTATAGATATCGTCATTACATTTGTATGTATTGTTCTTTGACAAAGTACTTTTTCCTTTATTGTAACATAATATTCTTTCATTTACTTCTTTATGTTCTCTACTATTATCTTTACATTCAGAATGATCGCTATCTAATTCTACTGTTGGAGATTCTTTTTCACAATCAATTTTTTTCCCATTCGAGACGTTTCTCTTAATATTATTTGAAAACTGAATTGAAAGTCTTCTTTGGAGTGAACTTATATCTCTTTTTAATTTTGGTTTCATTGCGGATAGTGAAATATTTCTCACAATTTTATTAGAATTTACTTTTGTTTTGTTTGCATATGTATTAATGTTATTGTCACAAACAGTTAACCGCCGATTTCTATTCATGTCATTATCTGGTCTTGTTATAGATGCTTGCTTTTTTGAGGTGCTGCTCGGGCAACCGGAATAAGACTTTTGAGCGTTTCTACCTATTGAATATCGATTGTACCTACCTAAACTTCTGTTATTTAATTTGAAAACTGGAGTATTTCCGTTTGTATTATTTACATTTGGGCGTTTAGAAGAGGATTTGAGAAGACAGGAATTGTGCCGTTCTTTGGAAAAAGTTTTAGCATTACTTTCTTGTGTTAGCATTTTGTTTAGTCCAATTTTTTTTTCTTTTTTTCTTGTTTGGCAGTTAACATTTTCTTCTTCTGGAAAAGTGTACACTTTGTCCATTTAAATGTTAAAAATCCAATCAAAGTTACTGTATTATAAATATATTCCGGATTTTCACTTTTTATATTATTTACACATGGGCTGTTATAAATATCTATAGAAACGGAAAAATAAATATTCTTTTATTAAGATTTTCCACATTACTATAACAATTTGGGCTTTGGGTGGTGTTGGCAAGTTAATTTTCAATCAGTTTGTTAACTGAATGAAATCGCAATCCAAACATCTCTCTCTATTTGTAAGCAATATTGATTTCTTAACAGAACATTTAAAGCAGGTGTCACAAACTCAAACCCATCAAAGCGTCAGTCAATTACATTACATAAATATCCGGCGAGGACCACATCCTATTATATTTTGTAGACCAAAAAGTAAATTAAAAATAGAATGGTTTTATATATAAATGCTCTTAAGTTGCCTGGCCCTACAGCATATCAACAGTTACACCGGCATTTAAATTTTAAATCATTTTTATTTTACAAAAAATACATGTTTATAATATATAATTTCAATTACATTTTAAGAAAATTATTAAAATACATAATTAGAATCATAAAAATAATATTTCTTATTTAGAGTGTTTCCACTAATTTTATTTTGAAATCTGACATCTTTTTCTCTGTACTAACTAGTCAGTATCTACTTTTTCGTTTCGCGCTGCAATGTACAGTAACTATTGCATTTAATTTCTAATTTATTTTTTCCATTAGCAGAATTTTGACTTATTAAGTTCCATAAATGAAAATAATTCCTCACATAGATGGACATTTTTGCAGAACTAATTTTATATTCGGTCAAATTTAAATATAAATTTATATATTACTGCCGAGGTCTTTGTAAAATTGGAATGCCAACTTCTTTTATTAATAACCCGACGTTTCGACAAACATTGTTTGTCTTCTTCAGGGGCTATCTATAAAGAAAAAATATACATAAAAATCTAGCTTACATTAACAGAACAAAAACAAAAACAAAAAATATGGCAATAGAACAATAGAAAAAAAAAAACATTTAATGAGAAGTAAAAAATAGGATACTTTTTTTTCTTATTTAATAAAAAAAAAAGTTGATGCACATAAAAAAAAAAATCGTAATATTATATTATATAGGTTCCAGTATGGGAGATTAATAATTGTAGTTCTATTAATAAATTTTACTTTACAAAAATTGAGGAATCTATTTCCCATGTGGAAAAACTATAGCTTCTAATTTGAAAAAAATTTGGTGTGAATCACTGACACGACTTTCTCTTACTGCGAAATGGCAAATTTTCTTCATACTTATAATTCTTATTAGTGCTTAAAACCGTCGGCATTTTTATGGAAAAAAATCACAAAAAATTGAAAAACCTATTAAGTAAAGTCGCCCATCTCGCTCAACAACTTTTCCAAATTGGGAATTTTGGCAACTTGTATAATTCTGATTAATGTTATTTAGTTGACAGAATTGTATAGCCCATTGTTGAACTGAAAAAGCATATTTGAGGAAAACATAATCCCACCTCTCCCCCAAAAGTGCCTTTAATTGAATTTTCCCGGAGAAATGTTTCATATAAAACTTGTAGGTCTTTGTATGTGTAGTTGGTACACCAAGTGTAAAGAAAACGTTGAGCCGTTTTCGAGAAAATTACAAAAATCTGAGAAACCATTCAGTAAAGTGGCACTTCCGGTTGATGTATTTTGCCCGAAATCTTTGTGTTTGATGCGATGGTAGCACCTAAGCGAAATACCAAGTTTGAGCTACCTGCGACTTTTTGTTTTCAAGATATTTTTTTCACACACAAACAGACAGGGACACACACACACAAAATAAAAACCATTTTCTAAACACCACTTTTCGGACTCAGGGGACCTCAGAACGTGCATTTCCGGTGGAAATACCATTTCGAAAATCTGTCACGTTCTCAATAAGAGAAACTAAAAAGAAGTCGATCCCTGTATCTCGCTTCTTGCTCTAGCAGAGCAAAAAAAATTTTGCTCTCTGCTTTGGTTTTCTAACGAAAAACTGAGGATACATATATTTTAGTTTTTTGCTAGCTCATAAAAATGTGTGGGAGATCAATTTCTGAACTTAAGTTACAGTGGTTATTGACAGCTATATTAATTTTAGGCCCTTATGCTTTGGTCTAGTGGCTAGCGCACTCGCCTTTATTGCAAGGATTCAGAGTTCTGTTCCCATGTGGGCAATTCAGTATTCCGACTAGCAGAGCATCGTGAGGAAAAATGCGAAGCTTCGTAGCGCACCTAGGTAGCGAAGGTCAGAACTAAATGGCGGTACTGCGGCGTGCTTACCTCACGTCCCCCAATATATTGCCGTCTAGCGAGGAAAGCCTAGGTTCTTATGGATTTGCTTATAGGTTTTATAATTATTAATTTTATGTAAATACGACTTACAAATATGGTTTATCTTGACCTATTTACTATTCTTGTACTCCATATAGTTCGTAATTCGTTAGATCATGATTCCAACGACAGGGGTATATTTCTTACAGAAACTTCCCTCTACAAAGCAGCATACTTTTATGTCCTTCCCATAATCAGAGTGAGGCAACTTGTGTTCTGCCAAAATGCCTTCTTTTGTAGTTTCTTTTTAAGGATCGTCCATCTTACTAATCCCTGCTATTCCGGAGTGCCCACGAACCCATACTAGCTTTACTTTTCTACCCATAGAAACCACGTGGTAATATTCCTCACTAGTAAAAGGTGTGTAATAGTGGAGTCTTTCTTTAAACTGACGTACTGGAAAAAAATGCTTTTGCAGGCAGCAGATTTTGCAAAATTTTTGTGGCAACAACTTCAGCAATGTAGACTGTAGCGTGGTGTGGAGTTTTAACTGCTTTTGGAATTGTAAAGCAGGATCGTAAAAGGTCGCTCCAACATCATCACCTTGTTTCGATTCGTCTGTGTAAATCAGATGAAAGTTAGACTGCTATATCTTCACGAACAATGATAGGAACAAGTAAGTTTGGTATGTATCTGTAGTCCCTACAATATCTATTTGGATTAATAATATTTTGTAGTCTATTTTATGAATGGGCAGCATGTTTGAATGAAATATTTCTTGTTGGAATTAACAGCTTCAAAAAACTCAACTATCATATGTAGGGACTATTCTTCCAATAAGCGTGAGTTAATACCTTAACAGTAAGATCGCATACTGTTCGAGAAACAATTAGACTTAGTGACAGTGTTCTAAACATGTATCGTTCCGCCAATAGTTTCCTTCTGAATTTCATATTACGATTTTGTACATATCAGAGATATTATCATATTATTATTATTATTTTTTGGCGCATTGATTTCTGATTTTATTAGCGCCTATCATTATATTATTGCCATATTATCACGGACATTACCATATTGCCAAATGTTATTAAATATAGAAAGTAATTGATATATAGCATTCTGTGGCAGATTTGCTATCATGGCGTAGAGTATATGATCAAGGCCTGGAGATGTATTTCTATTAGATTTAAGGGTGTTAATTGTATATTCTTTAATGTTCTTTAATTGTAAATGGATCAGTTAGAAAATGATCATTGTGAATCATAGATTGGTTGTTGAAATTCAGAGAGTGGCATAGTTTATAAAAAAAAAATCATCTCGTCAGTATTAGAAAGAGGTAATTTATTGTTAATCTTTCTAATTTCTATTTTTTAAAAATTATCCCCCATCTTAATACCAGGGTTTTTATTATTAGATTCACAATACCCTGGCCAAGATAGTTTCATATTTTCTTTAACAATTTTTTTAGCCCAAGCTGTAAAATTTTGTAATTTTATATGATTCTGAAACGATAGGACACTTTTGTATTTTGCTTATGCATCTGTCCTAGCGGTCACGGCTTTATTATACTTTTCAATCCACCATCGTTATAATAAATTACCTCTTTCTAATATAAATTGGGATGATTTTTGTGATAAACTATGCCCACCCTCTGTACTTCAACTACCAATCTATTATAAATTATAATATTTTGTTCACAAAAATTATTATTACAGAGTTGTTAAACTTTAATGAATTGTGAAAGATCACAATATTCTTTATATTTTTAATAATAATTTAGAGGAGTTGAATAATGTAGCTGACATTCTGTCAATTCCTCCATCCCATTTCGAAATAAAACCTTAAATTCCATTTATTAATTACCGGGCATATGTTATTATTATTAAAGAAATCGTTAGTATTATCGATTCAATTAGCAGAGGTAAGTGATTAGAGCCGAGATTATCGGGTACGACAAGCCATTCAAAAAAATAGATATATCAGGAAAAGTCAGGGTCAAATCTAAAGCAGTTGTATTTATTTGTGCAATATTGTTCACCTAAGTTGGAGTACAGTCATTTCATAATATAAGATTAAATTTATCAATCGCATCTAGTGACCTTTGGAATTAGTCAAACTACACTCAGAAGACTGATGACAATTGAAATCTCCTCCAATAACACAAGGGCATTTTACTTTATTAAACAGTTTCTACCATTCGTTTGTTGGTATGTTGTTTTAAGGAACAGTGTTCCCAGATACTATTGAGACTTGTTTATTTTTGAAGGTCAACGAAATACCTACAGACATCGCCCTATCTATTGTTAAATAATTTAAAACGTTGTGAGCAAACATTATTTTTAACAAGTATCGCGACACTGCCTTCCATCGTATTTATTCAATATTAAATTGAACTAGGGAAAGTAATATTTTTACCTTGATGAAACCAAGTTTCAATAGAACAGAATTATCAATTTTTTCTTTAAAAAAATTTCTAGACTGCCGTTATTTGACACTGCTGAACAAGCACTCCACTGTAATATGTTCAGTGGCATACTCAATGGCTTTAAAGACCTAAAGACTCTTATCTTTTAATTGTCATTAACAAATCCGTTTCAGACTGATTAGCCAAAGTTTTTAAAATAATGCCCAAAATTGTTAAAATAATTTCGCTGAGTTTATTTTTATCTAACTCCTCATAGTTTGTTTAAATTTGCTCGTTGATACTTTGGTCTGTATGGATTATAACTAATTGTTTAAATTTGCTTGTTGATATTTTGGTCTGTGTGGATTATAACTAATAGCCTCACCCTTATTAGAAGGGACATAACTGCTTAAAATTTAGAAGGAAGTTTAACATCTGTTAATTTCATTGTAGCGTAAGTATAATTTCTCTTACAGTATATGAAAGAAAACATCTGGTGTGAAACACTCACACAACTTTCTCTTTCTGCAGTTTACAAAATTGTAATTGACAGATTTTATAGTTAGTATAACGAAATTCGGCGGTATTTTTATGGATACAATCGCGACACTGAAATTTACTAATTTTCTTGAGACTCGGAAGTTGGGTAATTTATCTATTTCTAATTAATTTTGTTCAGAAAGTAGAATTGTATGATAACCCAAGATAGCGCTTTAGAGGAAAACAAAAGCCTCCTTAAATGACTACTCGGAGAAATGTTTCAAATAAAAGTTGTAGCTCTTTATATGTGTAGTCCACATTCGTAGTTTAAAGAAAATCGTTAGAGGCGTTTTAGAGAAAATAACAGAAAAATGAAAAATACTTTTCAGTTAAAACACACTTCCGACCATCCGATTTTCTTCAAACTCGACACATATTTAATTCTAATTAATATTATTTAGATGATAGAATTGTATAATAACTGAAACAGCACTTTAGAAATACATAACCTCACCGCTCCCCTAAAAGTATTCTTAAGTGAATTTTTCCGGAGAAATGTTTCAAATAAAAGTTTTAGCTCTTCATATTGTAGTTAATATAACAAGTTTAAAGAAAGTCGTTGGAGCCGTTTTCGTGAAAATCACAAAAAAATGAAAAAACAGTCAGTAAGGTGGGTTGAGGAATTTTTACAGATAACTTGCTATCGGATCCCATGGTGATACCTAAACAGAATATCAAGTTTGAACGTTTTGCGATTTTTCGTTTTTGAGCTATGCTGTTCACACACACAAAGACCATTTTGTAAAAACTACTTTTTACTTAAATTCTGTCTATTATGTGTGAGAGAGAGAGGAGTGATAACAAAAAATCCGAAGACACTTAACTTATGTTTTGCTGCTCGTGTAATCTTCCAGGTTTCTTCATGCGACATTTAAATTTGTTCGCTAAGTTGTGTATTTGTTCTAATCTACCTGCTTCATGGGTTCCCTTTTTTTAAGAGCGCAATTGTATTTCTCTCTGCTCCCGTACGTTCTCGATGCCGCCTCTGCTTCAGGGTTATTTTAGTATTTTCATTTTTCAGTTTCGATTATTAATTAGAAATAAAGATGTAAACATTCCGAAACTGTATCAGAGACATTTTCCGTGGTAGCCTGCTTCATTTTGGGGTCATCGATCGGTTTCGGGCGTTCCCCCATCTTCAGGATGCGTTTTTCAGAGGGTGTGCAACACAGACTTGCACAGAGCAAATTCAGTTTACACACTCAACTATTCCGAAACTGCACCACAAAAGTTAGTTGGAGGTGGAAAAATAAATTATTAAAAGTCTTGTGTTTCATACCAGAATTTTAATGTTCTAAGATAATTATTCTTAGATTTTAGAATGCTGGTTACTTTTCCCATTTTTTTATTTACTTTCTCTTACTCCTTGTAAAAGGAAATATTGTAATCATGTCAAATTTTCGATATCGAGTTTTCACCGGAAATATCCGTTTTGAGGTCTCCTGAATTTAAAAAAGTGGTTTTAAGCAAATGGTGTGTGTATGTGAACTGCATAGCTCAAAAACGAAAACCGTAGAAAGTTGAAACTTAATATTCCGTTTAGGTATCACCATGGCATCTGACAGTGGGCCATCTATCAAAATTCCTCAGCCGGAAGTACCACTTTACTTGTTGCTTTTTTTACTTTTTTGCGTTTTTCTCAAAAATGGCTCGGACGATTTTCTTTAAACTTGGTATATGAACTATACATACAAAGAGCTATAACTTTTATTTGAAACATTTCTCTAGGAAAATTCATTTAAGGGCACTTATGGGGGAGGGGTGGGGTTAGGTTTTCATCTAAAGTGCTATTTCAGTTTATTAGACAATTCTATCATCTAAATAATGTTAATTAAAATTAAATATGTTGTTGAACTTCCGAGTTTGAAAAAAATCGGATAACCGAAAGTGCGTTTACCACTTTACTAAATAATTTTTTCACTTTTCATGATTTTCTCAAAAATATCTCCGACGATTTCATTGAAACTCCGTACATAAACTAAACATACAAATATCTACAACTTTTATCTAAAACATTTCTCTGGGAAAATTCATTTAAGGGCACTTTAGGGGAGGGGTGGGGTTACAGCTTCCTCTAAAATGCTATCATAGTTGATTATACAATTCTATCATCCAAACAAAATTAATGAGAAATAAATAGATGACCAAAATACCGAGTTTCAAGAAAATTAGTAAACCGGAAATACGCTTTTACTGGACAGTTTTTTCAGTTTTCGACGAATTTCATTAAATTTGGTACATGAACTATAAAAGTTGTCAACTAGAATTTTGAGAACTGGAGTAAGAGAAGGTTGTGTTAGTGTTTCACACCAGACATTTTTTTTTTTTTGTCCGAACAGCCTTAGATTTATATAATGCAATATATCTGCTATCCTTATGTTTGCTCATCTATTCTTATAGGTGTACATAACCCCACATATTTAAGTAAAAATTAATTTTGCAAATTCAAAAGCAAAACTATTTATCTGTAATATTTTTTTTACAAGCCTAATGGTAAGAAGATGTTTAAAGTTTCGTTTTTCGTTCCTGAGCAAGAAATAGGGCTACCAAAATAAAAGGTGGAACATTTTTGAAGATTATAGATCTTACAAAAAAATTTTCAATTGTTTCTCCTTGATATTGAACTTACTAAAATTTGAATCTTGCCGCCAATGTGTTAGGGAGGGAAATAATTAATAATGAAACATTTACATATTTAGCAAATAAGTGCTAGGTCTCTATTATTTTTAAACTAATTATTCTCATTCACATTTTTCAAAAGCTCATTTTATTATACCTAAATGTTTTACAACATTTATAATCTAAAGAATTATCTTACAATGTGCAAAGAGCTCGCCACATACTTTACTTAATTTTAGACCTTACTGATTTATCTAATTCCTTTTTAAACAAAGACTATTGTGTATCCTTCCCAGTCATATTCACGTCTCTATAGATATATGTCGAATATGTTTCAAAGTGTTTTACGGATCCCCCTAAATTTATAAAATGGAAATTTAAATTAAATGCTTCATTTAATTTAAAGGATATATTTTCTTGTTGAAATATTTGTTTGTTTTGAACAATTACTTCCGTTGTAATCGTGTTATTTGTCAGAGTAAGAGTCATGATAGATGCAATTTTATAGTGAAGGGCTAATTTACTTATTTCCATTAATACAAATATATACAGAACAATAAAAAATTAAATGATTTGTGATTTTGCATTCTATGTGGAGTTTAGTGTTTGATCAAAAATAAGGAGTTCCATTAGATATAATTATTTTTGATATTGAACACAGTCTCTTTGGAAGGTGATCATTTATTTGGAAAAGAAGAAAAGCCAGCCTAAAAGAAAACATAATAGTAATAATACTTCATTGTCTACAACTTCTTACTTGGTATTATCTTATTTGTTTATTTATCTTTTGTTTGCATTATTTGATAACACATTTTTATCCTAATGGAATTCATATTAGCATAAATCAGTTATCTTATTTTCACTGAGGAAGCACTGGTATAGTGTCAAAATTTCTGCAGAAGTAGGTAACTTACAAATCATCAATATAAATATTATAGTTAAATGAGAAGTCTCGCCTTCAATCAACCAATGAAAAAAAAATAAAATAAATTTCAACAGTATCAATCAATACAAAAAGTAATGGTTTAATATTCACATGTTATTTAATGGTTTAAAAAGCGCTTGACAGATAATAATACTAAAGTTCTAAATAATGCTGAAGTTGTCATTTTCATTCTACTAAAAGGAATTACTAATAAATTAAAAAAAAAAGTTCAATGAAAATTCAATGAAATTCGTCGAAAATTATACATAAAGTCGCACTTCCGGTTTACTAATTTTCTTGAAACTCGGAATTTTGGCCATCTATTTATTTATAATTAATTTTATTTGGATGATAGAACTATACAGTCAACTATGATCACCTTAGAACAAAACGTAACCCCACTCCTCCCCTAAAAAGTGCCCTTAAGGAATTTTCCCAGAGAAATGTTTTAAATAAAAGTTGTACATCTTTGTATGTGTAGTTTATATTGGATGTTTCAAGAAAATCATCGGAGCTATTTTTGGCAAAATCGCGAAAAAGTGAAAAAAAATCATTTAGTAAAGTGGTAAAGTAGACGCACTTCCGATTTTTCAAACTCGGAATTAAACACCATATTTAATTTTCATTAACATTATTTAGATGACAGAATTGTCTAATAAACTGAATTAACTTAATAAACTGAAGCCGTAGCGCAACCCTCTCCCAAAAGTACCCTTAAATGAATTTTCCCGGAGAAATGTTTCAAATAAAAGTTGTAATTCTTTGTGTGTTTAGTTGATGTACCAAGTTTCAAGAAAATCGTTGGAGCCATTTTTGGAGAAAATCGCAAACAAGTAAAATAAAAAATAAAAAAACTAGTAAAGTGGTACTTCCGGTTAAGGAATTTTGACAGATTACGTACTGTCAGTTCCCATGGTGATACCTAAACGGAATATCAAGTTTCAACTTTCTACGGTTTTTCGTTTTTGATCTATGATGTTCACATACATACACACACACACGGATCATTTGCTAAAAACCACTTTTTTGGCTCAAGGGACCTCAAAACGGAGATTTCCGGTGAAAACGCGATATCGAAAATTTGACACGATTACAATACTTCCTCTTACTAGGAGTAAGAGAAAGTAAAAATCATTTATTCCAATTCTTAGAACTTTTTACTAACTTGGAATAGCTATTTTAGTAAGTTTTCTTGAAGAATTTTTAAATTAGTGATAGAAATAACAAATTTACAAAGATCCAAGCCTCTTAAAGAAAATATAGAAAAGCAAAAAAAAAAAATCCCGGTATGAAACATTAAATTTCTGGTCAAAATCGATTTTATCGAATACGGTTCCAACGATTCTTTTTATACTTGTTATAAAACCCTAGAACTAAAGAACTACTACACATAATATGAAGTACTACAATTTTTGTTTGAAACATTTTTTTCAGGAAAATTAATTTAGGTAGGTTTTGGAGGAAGGGTAAAGTTAGGCTTTCCTTCTAAAGTGTCATTTCCGTATATATACATAATAGTGAGTAACTATTTAATATAGATTTTCTGTCATATATATATATATATTTCATACATTTATAATATTATATTATTATATATAATATTTCATACATATATATAATATTTCATACATATATATAATATTTCATACATATATATATTATATATATATACATATATAATGTGATTATAAATGTATTACCAAAATTCCGAGTGTGAAGAAAATCAGTTAACCATATGCGTTTTTTTTTTCCAATTTTCCGAATAAATATACGTAATTGAGTTTTCAACGGAAATACCGTTTTGAGGTCCCTTCAGTCCAAAAAAGTGGTTTTTCGAAAATGGTCTGTGGTATGTGTGTGTGAAAAGAATATCTCAAAAAAGAAAAGCTGCAGGAAGCTCAAACTTGTTATTCCGTTTAGGTACTGCCACCACATCAGACTAACATTTCGGGCAAAATCCTAAAGCTAGAAGTGCTGCTTTACTAAATGATATTTTTCATTTTCTTGTGATTTTCTCGAAAATGGCTCCAACGATTTTCTTTAAACTGTGATTGTGCACCACAACTACAAAGAGCTACAACTTTTATTTGAAACACAGGATAAAATACTTTAATCAGGTATAACTGGGTTACCCAAGTCGATCAACTTTTTGAGAATCGGGAATATTCATTTAAGGGGGAGGGGTGGAGTTAAGGTTACCTCTGAAGTGCTATTTTAGTTATTACAAAATTCTATCATCTAAATAATATTAATTAGAATTAAATATGTTGTCGAAATGCCTAGTTTCGAGAACATCGGATGACAGGAAGAGCGCTTTACTGAAATACTTTTCAGTTTTCTGCTATTTTCTCTAAAACGGCTCCAACGATATTCTTTAAACTTGGAATATCAACTACAAATACAAAGAGTTCAACTTTTATTTGAAACATTTCTCGGGGAAAATTCAATGAACGGCATATTTGGTGGATAGGAAGTTATGGCTTCCTCTAAAGTGCTATTTTAGTTCAACAATGTCCTATAGAATTCTATCAACTAAATAATATTAATTAGAATTATATAAGTTGCCAAAATTCCCAGTTTGAAGAAAATCGGTTAAGCGGAATCAGCGCCCGCTCTAGGGGCGTGCAACCCAGACATTTGTCTAGGGTGCCAAAATTTAGAGGTGCCATTTTGGCTGTAGTGTGAGAAAAATATTGATCTGTTAAATACTCAAATTTCACATATTGATTTTTTCGTTCGCTAAAAATTTACAGTGGGTAGCGTCCTGTACTAGCTAACTAGTTTAGTATTGCTTATGTCTAAAAGCTAGAAATATATACACTATTATTGAAAAATTAATGCAGAAATTGTAATGGACGATGCTTGAACTTGTTTGAACAAGCATATACTTCTCAGAACTGAATGCCTTTGGCACACGAGCAGAGCGTGGCTTCAGCTAGTTTTTGAATATGCATAGACTTGCTTAAAAAAATATATATCTATTCTTAAGGAGCGGCAATTAGTTTTTTGTCCGGGGCGACGTAACCGCTAGAGCGGGCGCTGGCGGAAATGCTAAAAGGCTGCCACCCAGAGAAAATTCAGGAACCTGGGAAGTTATCAGAGAAGAGGGAGATATACCCTCCCTAGAGCCCGTCAGTTTACTAGGATTTCTTAGGGATCTTAACCTGATGGAGCTGCTGTAGAGACGATGTTTCTCTGGGTCATTTTCTTGGGTGCTGTGGGCAGCCTGCGGCACCCACGGCGCATAGCACAATAGATCGTAAGGTCGCAGTGCTCCCCCCCCCCACCCCAAATCTAGTTTAGAATTTTCCCTCCATGGTATTTTATAAACTACCAAACCAAACTCCAAAATACCAAACTACCAAATTGTGCAATACAATTTTTTTATAAATAGTTTATTTTATATGATATACTAACTATAAAATTTGTCACTTACAATTTTGTAAACCGCAGTAAGAGAAAGTTTTGGAGTGTTTCACACCAGATTTTTTTGACTCAGGTTTGAGATCACAAATACATGTAATTCTGGTGAAAACTCAATATCGAAAATTGGATACGTCTCTTAAGAGTAATAAGAGAAAATAATTTAAAAAATCTGTGTAAAACACTCACAGACTTTCTCTTACTGCGAAATGGCAATTTTCTTTACACTTATACATCTTATTAGTGTTTAAAACCGTCGGCATTTTAATGACGAAAATCACAAAAAACTCGGTCAACCGATTTTCTTCAAACTGGGAATTTTGGCAACTTATATAATTCTAATTAATGGTCTTGTACGTTCCACCCCCTCATTTGAACCTACAACAAGAGATGTTTTAAAATCGCTATTGGGATGGCTTAAGCGTATTGAAGAAATGGATGACTCGAGATTACCCAAGATATGTTTTAAAAGGTTATTAGAAATTCATGAACAGGATAAAATACTTTAATCAGGTATAACTGGGTTACCCAAGTCGATCAACTTTTTGAGAATAGTGGCATAATTGATGTGGTGGATTTTCGACGCCCGGAGCCTTTTACACGCAGTACGATTGCGTCAGCGGTAAAGATGGCTGAATTCAATCTTGAAACTCTTGCCAACTCTAAATTCATCAAGTTTTATAATTTCTCAATGGTGATGGATGTTGGCCCCCAGAGATATTTTCTCTGTGGAGTTTCCTTTAAATTGTTCCGACTATATTCATATTAGATTAGCTGGGGGTGCATATAATGAGGATGTCGGCGGGGGAGAAACAACATACCATCTTGACCGACCGTGGGCTCTGTCTCTGCAATCTGGATTGGAGCTTTGCTGATTCACTGTCCTATGTATTCAACCCTTAGAGAGGAGTTTAAGATCTCCACCGATGTAAATGAGAATGAAGCCATTAGAAAAATATTAAATGTTCGTAACGAATCGGATATATACAAAATTTTTAATTTCACTTGTAAAATATTAAGCTTGAGAGATCCACCTTCTAAATGTATAATTTAGAGAAGGAACTAGATTTGCTAGCTAAAGTTGTGAATAAATGTAACTTAATTGGGCTAAATTTTTTAACTTCACTTGTAAAATATTAAGCTTAAGAGAACATCGTTCCAATGTTTAATACAGAGAAGGAATAAAATTTGTTAGCTAAAATTAAAATGATTGTGAATGCATGTAACTGCTTTCGTGAATTTGCAAATGAGGTAAATATGATCTACACTTTATATTGTTATTTGTAATACTGCTCTTATAGCCAGCTTGTGCTGTAATACAATAAACTTGAAATTGAATCGTAAATTCTAATTAATATTATTTAGATTATAGAATGTGTGAAATAACATTTTAAAGGAAAACATAATCCCACCCTTCCCTCAAAAGTGCCCTTAAATGAATTTTCGCGGAGAAATGTTACAAGTAAAAGTTCTTTTATGTCTAGTTGGTACAGGAAGTTTAAAAAAAGTCGTTGTAGCAGTTTTAGAAAAAATGGCACTTCAGATCGTCCAGTTTAGTTCAAAATTGGGTTCGACAACATATTTAATTCTAATTTATATTATTTAGATGATAGAATTGTGTAATAAACTGAAATGGCACTTTACAGGGAAACTATAATCCCACCCCTCCCCTAAAAGTGCCCAGGGAAATGTTTCAAATAAAAGTTTTAACTCTTGGTATATGTAGTTTATATACGGTGTTTAAAGAATCGTTGTTTCAAGTTTTCCCGAGAAAATCAGAAAAAACTGAAAAAAACCATTCAGCAAAGTTGGGTACTTCCGGTAAATGGATTTGGGCCAAATCTTCGTGTCTAATGCGGTAGTAGTACCTAAACGGAACACCAAGTTTGAGCTGCCTACAACTTTTCGTTTTTGAGATATTTTTTTCACATCCACACATACACAGAACACATATCAGACCATTTTCTAAAAACCACTTTTTTGGACTCAGATCCCTCAAAACATGTATTTCCGGTGAAAAATCAATTTCGAAAATCTGGTACGATCGCGATACTTCCTCTTGCTATTATTACTAAAAGAAAGTAAAAATACTTTTTGTGGAAGTTTAATTGAATAAAATAAACATGCCCCCTAGTATTGTTTTGGGAATTTAATGAATTCACTGAATACCATATGATTACCCGGCACTGAATGGGAAAAAATTGTCGATATGCATGAAGTTCTGATTAACCGCGCGCGTTTAATCTAGAACCATTCTTCATGCTTCCTACTAGTAGATCTTGTCTAGTAAAGCATCCAGTACCATTGCTTCTTAGGAACTAGACCGTATAAAGACGTCCCCTCCAATAAATGAATTTAGATTTTTGCTGCTATTGGAATGTTTTAGTAAAATGCTTAGGACAAAGGGTGTCCTTGTGAACAGTTTATTTATGCATAGGTCGTTTGGTCTTCATTCTTACCGCCATGTAGATAGCTATTATTAAAAGATTCTTTACTCTTTGTTTTCTTTTTTCATAAGGTCCATTTATCTTCTGTCGTATCAATTCCACTTTCTTTTTATACCAATTTTCCTAAAGCTTCTTTGACAACCTGGTGAGTTCAATTTTTAAAAAAATATTTTCTTCTTTTATTTAAATTCCAGTTTCTTGTGCAAGTTTCTTTGATATAAATATTCTAATATAAAATCAGTCTAAGAAACATAATTTTCTTTTTCAATTAATATATTTCTATTTAATATAAAATATGTAATATGAATGTAAACAAAAAAATGTGTAAGATATATTATAGCGAAATTGAACATTACTAACTGTTATCGTTAATTACAGCATAACGCAATAATTTGAAAAGAAGATTTTTATTTATTCCTTCCCCAATCGGTCCTATTGGCCTATTTTAAAAGCAAAACTGTAAGTTTCAGCAGATTAATGAAATGAACATTATTATGTAAACGTTTTCATTTCAAGAACATTTTTAATTAGTTCTTGTAATTCATTATCATTATATGATGTTTATTAAAGTCATGTTATTGTTCTTTCTCTAAATAAGTTTCAAAATGAATCTTTTCTTACTAGTTTTAATTGTTTTCATCTTTTTAGGATTTGCATTAGTAATGGATGAGCAAATGACCTTTCCACTTTGTGTTGATAGGACCATGCGAAAGGGTAATCCAAATTATGGAAATCGTATGCAGTTATATAGCGGACATAATTGCTTGTTAACAATACAAAAAGATGGGCAAGTTAAAGGAGTGTATGACGATGAGAACAATAGTTGCGGTTAGTTTTTTTAATTAATCCGGATAATAGATAACTTTTATATTTATATTCTATTGGTATATTTACCTAATAAGGGCAAATATTCTTGTCAGAACTAATGAGAATATGATATGTTTAGGCATATACTGCCATTTCTTCATTAAGACAGATTAGTTGAGAAGCAGTTTATAAATCTCTATAGGCAAACTTTATAAAACAAATACTTTCTCTTTGCATTATTGGGTATTTTTATCACCTAAACAGATTTGGAAAGTGTTTAGATCTCAAGCCCATCTTGAAATTGATTCTGACTTCTATTCTTGATCGACATTTTCTGGACACTTGGATCAAGATTTAACACTAATGGAATGATTAATATTTGGACCTGTCGCACTTGGTTAAAAGAAAATCTATACTGGGGAGGGAAATAAATTACCCAAATTACTGGGAAGGGAATATAAGTTGGTAAAGGTTTTAATAAAAAACTTTTATTTGCCCTTTATTTTTTTTTTTATATTATTTTAATTTGTAGGATGGATCGATGTTGTGGTCTCTATTTGAAATTTTTTAGGAAATCATGAAATCATGAAAATCCAGCCACACTGTTTAAACTTTTTTTATTACGACCGGTTTCGGTTTTTTATTGAACCATCTTCGGATAACGGAATTATTAATTCTGATGAGATGGAAGATGGTAGAACTAAGTTTCTTTTTGAGTGGTTTACAAAATCTGTCTTTAGAAATCTGAAAAAATATAAGGATTCAGAATGAAAGACTCCTTATACTGGAAGATTCATGAAAGAATGATAAGTACTATAGTTCTTTTCTTGGCTAGCGAGATCCTCCAGTTTGACACTTAAAGACTTTAAAACTTTCTTGTAGTGAACAATGTAAGATCTTCATGTGCTCTCTTCCTTGGCAAGAATTCGCTCCAAAAAATTGTTGTGAACTTTCCATTATTGTAATGTATTCAATTTCTGCATTGTTGCAAAGCATAAAAAGCATAGTAATTTTATTTGCTTAATTTGGAAGAATTATATTTGGTTTGAAAAAAAACATAGAAGAGTATTTACTAAGAATAATAGAATTTCAGTTTCAGCTTATTAATTAAATAATATTTCTATAAAGTTCTATAAAGATCTTATAGTAAGTGAAATGGACGAATAATCCAAAATAAATGAATCGCATCATTAGACATTCTATTATAGTAGATTATTCTACTACTTTACTGTACATTATTTCATATATTATCAAAACAATCAATTTTATTTAGCAACCATGGAATTCACATCTACTGAATTTGGAGAAGTGAAAATAAGAGGAGTTGAGTCGAATTTATATTTAGCATTCAACGAATCTGGTCAATTATATGGAGAAGTATATATTTTCTTAATTATATTGAATTTCTATAATTGGACTCTTTTAATAGTAAAATCCAGGAATAAATTTGTTTTTATAGCAAGATCCTTCAGAAGAAGGAACTGTGTTTAGAGAAAATTTCCATTGCGGTTGTAACATATATCTTTCTAAAAAGTTTGAAAATCTTAATTGGTACGTTGGAATTAAGAAATCTGGAGTACCAAAAAATGGTTCTCTCACAAAACTGGGACAGAAAGCGGTCCAGTTCATTCCAAGAAGAAAAGAAAGTAAGTGATAATTAAGTATATTGAATTTCAGTTCTCAATATCAATTGGAATAATAGGAATTTATTACTTTTCAGGAAATTTTGTTTTATACTAAATCACTTATAGCCTACATTGCTTATACAACAGGGTAGGGAAAAATCTGTAAACATAAAGAAGACAATTTATTTTGATTTTGTCTTGTTGCTGTAACAGCAAAGTTCCGATTGAATACAGTAAACTTCCATGAACCCCCCAAAAAAATCAATGCGCATGTGTGTAGTAAAAAGTTAACTTGATATTTTTTGAGATCATAGAATCCCTAAATACTTGTTTATTTAATTATTCGTTTAAATGACAGATTTATTTTGA
Source organism: Triatoma infestans (assembly GCA_011037195.1). Taxonomy (NCBI): domain Eukaryota; kingdom Metazoa; phylum Arthropoda; class Insecta; order Hemiptera; family Reduviidae; genus Triatoma; species Triatoma infestans. Next base: position 49,411 of record JAAEAF010001451.1, on the reverse strand, counting down.
GTTTCAAAAATAAATACTCAAATATGACGAAATACTCCAGAAAGTCCAATCTAATGAGTACCACCAAATACAAAACGTCGAAAACCAATTAACCGTCAACAAAAGTCTAATAGAAGAATTTAACAAAGACATCAAAATTATACACTGTAACAACCTAAAATTAAGCAACTATTTTAAACTTTTCACAAATGAAACCAATACAATCGAAATGAACTAACAATGTTCATTTCTATTTATATAACAAGGTAACTGACTTGGAAACTAGCTTATAATTTTGTGAATTTGTTGCATTCCAGAATCATATTTTAGAAAGAACTTAGTAATATAATAAGCATTTCTAAGATACCCCTTATCTCCAATGAACCAGAAATATTATGGCAATTGGGTGTAGTACATTGTAGCGTCCCTGAGACATATGTATATTTCATATTTCATACAATTACCTTTGTGTAGTGGAAGAAGAAATGCAAAAATAAATAGTTTCCAAAATTATTTCATTTAAAATATTTTTAAAAACTATTTATTTTTGCATTTCTTCTTCCACTACATTATCCTGAAGCAAGTGTTCTGGCTTTGAAAGCAGAATGCAGACTGTAGGAATGCCCTCTCTAAAGGGGATTTTCTCTTACAAAACAGTTGGCCAAGTGGCATTGTTATTTTCCTAACGGATTCCTGTGCTTTTGTCTCTTTAGCAACAATGACCTTAAATTATAGTACCTGACTCTAAAATACATTATTTTTACCAATGTTTCATTTAAAATATTTTTCAAAACTATTTATTTTTGCATTTCTTCTTCCACTACACTTGCAATCCCAACTCATGAAACATTTTCCCCTTATCCTATCCCGTCTACAAAAATAACGAAGTTATCACCATAAAAGAATATTCTTCCGTTTTGTTAAGATAAAACAAAATACTCAAAGACAATTGCGTGCTAATAAGTGAAAAATATTACTGTAAAAATTCGTCTTTCATTGTGAATAAGTGCATTAATGAACTATTGCAAGATAGGTAATTAGCAAATTGCAAATCTTTAATTATAAATAAGGTATCCCCATAGGTATCCCCGATTATAAAGTATATACCAATTATAAATCAATATTTATTTTACAATATAAGCAGGATTATTACAATGATTAATAATACGAATGTTACTATATACCCAAAATTTACCGCTATGTTGTCACTTAACAGGTCAGAGAAATTACTAAATTTTACTCAATCTCATATCTACTGGGAGAGTATCATTTTAATTCCTTCAGAACAATCCAAACAAAAGCATTACATTAACTTTACTAAATACATGAAGCCAACATCAATATTAAGAAAATAGATTAACTTTCCCTTCACGAACATACATTATGTATATTCCCTAATATTATCAATTATTATCATTTGGATCTTTTATAAAATATATAAATATAAATGCTCCACTATGTACAGATGCAAAGTTATAGATTCCAGAGGACCTAATAGTCCAGCCACAGATGAAGGACCTTACCGCTACCCTCAATTACCTGCCGAAGGCTAACGACAGCCTCAAACATACTCACCCCCAAAACTGCTTTAAATGAACTTTCTCTGCAAAAAGTTTCAAACAAAAGTGATAGGTCTCTGTATTCATAGTTAGTGCACCAAATTTAATTAGATCCGTCGGAGTTTTTGTGGAGAAAATCGCATGAAATTGAAAAAACTGTTAAGTATAACGACTTCCAGCCAACCGATTTTCTTCAAACTTGGAATTTTGACAACATATTTAATTCTAATAAATAATTAATTAGATGATAGAAGCCCAAAAACCCTCTTAAATAATTTTCCCTGAGAAACGTCTCAAGAAAAGCTGTATACTATCTTTATGTGTGTAGTTAATATATAAAGTTTAAAGCAAATCGTTGGAGCCGTATTCGAGAAAATCGCAAAAACTGAAAAATCCATTCGGTAAAGGGGTAATTCCGGTTGAGGAATTTTGACAGATAACTTCCTGTCAGATCTCATAGTGACACCCAAACGGAATGTCAAGTTCCTGTGATTTTCCGTTTATGTTGTTCACACACCAGAGGGCGACCATTTTCTGAGAACCACATTTTTGCACTTAGTGGACTTCAAAGCATGTATTTTCGTTGAAAGCTATTTATCGAAAATTTGATTCGATTGCAATACTTCCTCTAACAGCAGTTAGAGAAAGTAAAAAGAAAATTATTCATAGCATTTATAATACAACAAATTATTAAGTTCATGAATTTTGTTAAATTACTTTTTGACGGGATAAAGCTAATCCAAACAATTTGTGTTTACAGATGAAAATTTAGAAACTTTTTGAAAAGTTATTGGTAACTTGTATAATGCTTCCTAAGAGTGTTCTCGCAAGGATGTTATGGGAAGTCAGTTGATGGCCAATCTTCTTAAAGGCTACTTTACTACACTATGTGATTCCACAGTTACTTAACAATTAAAGCAATTAAGTCTGTTGTAAAAATTCTGAATTTGAATAAAATTCCAGTTAATGTTTCTTGAGAATTATTTCCTCAACTACTATCAACTATCAAGATTGTCTCAATTTATCATGTTAATTTTCTCAACTTATCATGATTCTTGTCGAAACGTACTAATTTAAAAGATTTGGATATATCAGTGAGTATGAGTCAGACATAGGAAGATTTTTCTGCTCTAACATCCGCATATAGAATATAATAGAAATTTCAAACCCGTGCAAATAAATGACGGCGAATTGTGTTTTTAGTAAAATAAGAAAGTAAAAACAATATGTGGAACAGTTTAAAATGCTGAATATTAGTTGGGTCCGCAATGCTGGATATCATCTATCACATTCAGAATGTGGTGCGTGGTAGAAACATTAAGTTGAAGTTAGCTTTCTACACGAATTGACAGCCTTACTCTGACGGTGGATGAAAATCTAAACCGGTCAGAACCAAAAAAATGAATTGTTTCATGATGGATAAAATCATAGAAGTTTAAAATGCCTTCACATATAAGGACTTTAATAATATAGTTCTAGATAACATAAAAATAATTACTAATTTTCTTCTCTAAAGACCCATATTTTTGGAATCAGTAACTTTTTCTTTTTTTTTTTTAATTAAGCAAGTTCTTAAAATATTATCATAACCATGAATGGAAATTCCACACTGCCTACGTATAGCACCTCCCTCTAAGCTAAATCTGGCACCATCTCAAGTGGGAGTTTAAATGTAAGTGACAGTTCCTTATAGATGGATTATGTTTGTTTTTATCTTCAATTTCCTTAATATGTTATTTACAAAATCTGAGTCGGTTAAGTCATATCTTGCAAGCGATCTTTTTGACCAGAGTAATGAAAGAAGTGGATAATGTTAACTTTTATAAAATAAAAACCAAGTTAGAAAAGTAAGTAAAGTAAGTTATTTGATGCAAATATAAGGAATATTTTCAAAATAAAATTATGTTACCATTCTTCAGAACTGATTAAATCACTTTAGTTTTTTATTTTTTGAAATATATTAAAATGAATATTATGATTTCTTTTTTTAATTAAAATTAGTTTGAGGACTTGATTAATAGTTTCATAAATTTTTCAAATTGCTGCCTATTCCCTGCGAAGAATAATTGTACTTTTAAGCAGAAATTATATAATAATAAAATAATAATTTCCTACATATCATACTCTATTCTCAGTAATTCAATCCAGAATGAATACTATGATAGATCAGTCAATAAACCGAAAACATTTGTTAAAGTGCTGAAATGTGTTAGTGATTTGTGACGTAATTCTTTCCTTTCATACTTGACATTATAATATTTAGTGACACCGAAACGTTCATTAGCAGAAATATATTTTTTTATTCTTTCCATAAATAGTATGAAAACAAATATAATAATAATAACGTGTTTATTAAATTAGAAATACACTATTAAAAAACAAGAAGAACGAAAATACTTTCTTAGTCTGAGAGTTGCTTTAATATTTAATTTTATAACTTGCATGAAACGAAATTTCTTCAAACATAGAAAATATTTAATATTTAGAATTTCCTTTTATATGGTATTCAATACTGAATGTAAGATTCTAGAAATGGTAAGTACAAACTAGGATATTGTAAACAGTAAACAATGTTTTTATTTTGAAAATATTATTCAATTGCGTACTGTATATGGCAAAACTGGAAGTTAAAAATAGGATTTCAAGTGGCCTCTACATTTCTTATATACCTATGTTAAAAAAAGCTTCTAAGCCTTCCAGAACATTGATCAGAAATCATAATTTACGCATTAGTTTACATTATAGAAAGATTTTTTAGCTAGTCTTTCTCCCGATAATTATTTAAATAGTATGTTAAAGTATTTATAAAATATTTCACTTTGGACTGTGAAATTTTTAATTTAATATTTTCCAATGTTAACGTTTTCAGGATTTCACTTAATGGGTGGTAACGGATCAAAATTTAAAGATTTTCCACCGGGAATAGATCCAACTCTAAGGGAGGGTAATCCCCATTATGGACCTCGCATGCAATTGTTTTGTAGAAATGGTTACCATTTGATAATAAAAAATGATGGAACTGTTGCAGGTGATAATGATGACAACAACCCAAACGGTATATTAAAATAATTAATTTATGTAAATTATCATAGCCTATTATATATTTCTATCTTATAATTATTGTTTTTATATTATTATTATATACCTATTAACCACTGTTTGCAAATATTTGTAGAACGAAACCATTCTACAATTATTTAACTAATGGAAATAATTAGAAAATTCACTTTCTCTACTCAATTGGTATGTGATTTCTTGATCTCAACTTGGGCAAAGAAATTCTCGAAAGAAAGAAGGAAGAATTGGTTAAAGAAATATTTTGTATAATTAATGTTATCGCTTACACGATTTTTTCTATTCAATTCTTCCATACTTAATTTACTTTTTATTCATAATACCATACCATATCATTTTTTTTAAATATCATATTTAAACTTTCTATGAATTATTGTTTTTTTAGTTATGTTCAACCACCCTAATCTGAAAAAGATTTTGTTGTGAGGGATCTCAAAACTAAAGAAAACATTACTTTCGCAATATTCTTATTAAAAAAGCAAGTTTTTTTTAAAGGCGCGTCAATATTGTGGTCATTAGCGCATAGAACTTCTCGATGCACTACTATTCTCCAAACAGACTCATTAAAGATATTGCCTTTCATCGAACAGTGAACTGTAGAGGCTCCTAAGGGCTGCGCTGCCCGAGGCCGTCGTGTTCCTATCTTTTCGCCATACTGAGCTAATCTCGCTATTCATATAGTAAATATTATTTTTAATACAAAGAGTCTCTATTATTAATATATTATTTTCCATTGAATTTGCTGAAAAGGTTGTGTTTCTGAAAATATGCAATCAATATGAAATATATGATACAAAAAAAAATTCTTTTACGGGCTTTATATTCGGCTGTTATAACTGACATCATGACTAATGTCATGATTGAAGATGGAAGACTAAAAAGATGGAGTAAAGCAATAAAAAATGTATGGAATACATAAATTTTGTAGGGAAATACATCAAATGTGTTTTAATCTAATGCATTTTAGAAATAGATTTTTTTTTAATACTGTCTTTCTTCTATGATATATATGGGACAGACTCGGCGAAACAAAGATTAGAAAAAATTGAGATATTGGATATTTATTTATTTCAAAAATGATTCTTTTATATAATTAATTATTGTATATTATTATTATTATTAGTAGTAGTAGTATAAGTAGTATTATCTGTTAATTCCTTTTATTAAATTAAAGCAACATTGGCAGACAGATACTTTATCCACGCTAATAAGTTTATATGCTAAGCTTTTGTTTTAGATATAGCATGAAATTAATTTTTTTAATTAACAAACTTTTCTACGATTTTAACGTTATTTTTCTAACATTTTTAACATTTACTTTTATTACCTTTACTTTTTTTATTTACTTTTATTTAACATTTTTGTAACATTTACTAATTAAATTTATTTTATTAAATTAAGAAACACCAAGAACATAGCAAGGCAGACGGAGAAGTTTGTCCATTTCTTGTGTTTATTTTATTTTTGTAGTGTGCATGTAATATTATGTTTTTTGTAAATAAATCACTTTTCTATTCTATTCTATCACTAAGAAAATTGTTTTTTTGAAGAATATAATAATTGTATAAAATTTTTATTAGATATAGTAGTAACTGAACAATGCACAAATAATCTAGAAAAATAACAGTAAATAAATGAATCACAGTCTAACCATTTATAGTATCTATATAATCATATCATATCAAATCTATTTCTTTGTTTAGCAATCATGGAATTCACATCTGCTGGATTTGGAGAAGTAAAAATCAGAGGAGTTGAAGCAAATTTATATTTAGCTTTCAACAAAAAAGGTCAATTATATGGAGAAGTACATATTTTATTGATATTATATACCCTGTTTCTAATATGGAAATTTTAGTAGTAAAAAACGGAATATTTCATTTTATTTATTTATTTATTTTTTTTAAGAGAGATCCTTTTGAAGAAGCAACTGTATTTAGAGAATCATTACTAAATAGTTGGAACATATATCTTTCTAAAAAGTATGAACATCTCAACTGGTACGTTGGAATTAAGAAATCTGGAAAGCCGAAAAATGGCCGACATACACAACTAGGACAGAAAGCAATCCAGTTCTTACCAAGAAGAATTCCAAGTGAGCGTTAAATGAAATATAATTCTGCAATCAATTTTATGTAAGATGATTCAAAAAAGAAGGTCAATATGTATAGGAAAGTTAGCTTGTAAGAATTGGTTCCTAGAAAGTATTTATTACATTCAGTATTAAATCTGTTCATTTGGAATAATGTAACATTAGATTCCATACTGCAAATATTTTTTGTTTTTTAATTCAATTGGGGAATTTGGTGAAATATGATTTAAAAAAATTGTAAATCTATTTCTCTATCCTTTACTTAGTATTTTTTACATGCAACAGTGGATTACCCTACGATCTCGGAAAATATTTTTTAGTTCTTATTAACAGGCTTCAAAGCCTGTAATGAAACCTGAACAGTTGTAAAAAAAATGTTAACATTTTAATTCTTTAACATGAATTAGGCATATATATATATATATATATATATTTGGAATGGACACTGGCTTAATAGATAATAGTAGAGTGAGGGAGAGCAGGCATAGAAAGAAATTTGTACAATGTCTTTCTTCTTAATTTTTACTATTTTCAAGCGGGCTTAAGGTTTAACTACCAAATTAGGGAGCTTGGGCGGATTATATAATTTTAATCATAAACTTCAATAAAGAACTCGGAAGCATAAATGAATAATAAATGAGTAATAAAAAATAAACCTTTGGTGCAACAGCCCGCGAAGGGACAAGGACTACCAGAGATGGTTTTTTGAGGAGTATTTGGTCAGCACGCCAGTGTTCCTTCCTTACCACTTCGCTAGTGCCAAAGCTCCCCTCTTTTCCTGCTGGGTGCAGAAAATTTGAGAGGATCGGACGCTGTCTTCGTATACCAAAGACTAATTCGCTAGTACTAGCTCGCGTTGAAGCAATGATTAAATAAAATTTATTACAGAATTTGTTTTCAAACAAATTTAATTTAATTTTGTTTTTCAAATTGTTGAGTTTTTTTTTAAACCAGTTCAGTGTTCCATTTGGGGAAGGGATTAGTTCAGTGTTACTGCGCTGGATTAGCAAAGCGAAGGTCTCGCGTTCGAGCCAGCAGTGCTGCCTTTAAATTTTCTCTCCTAGGAGCATCTATAGCTCACTGCCCGGTGATGGGCAGTGCACTGAAAAGGCTCCGAGGGCATAATAGATCTTTTTCAGGTCGCAGTCAATATCTTCTATAATATTCTACATCCCGTTGGATCGAACCTGAACTCGATGACAATAGAATAAAATTTCCTTTCGTGAGGCGCTCAGCCAAAGTCCTTTATTATAAGTTTTAGTTTATTTGTTGTAAATTATTCTTCCCTTCTTCTTTATGCTTACTAAAATAATTTCAACTTTACTTGAACTATTATTCAAAAGGATGAAATATATGGAACTAACATTCTTTAATTACAATGTATATATATGCTCTTTATTTATAGAAAAATTCATGTCACAATTTATAAAAAATAACTTTTCTTCATTCGGTAAGTATATAAATTCAGCGTCATTTTTACTGTATATAGTAAGTACAGAGTTTTCGCTATTTAAAATAACTTCGTTCGCCATAAGCTTCTTTTTTTCATTTCTTGAGTTAACCAGCACTATGAATTCACAACTAATTATCTGGAAAAGAACATCAGGGGCTATTTTGTAGACAATAAAACATTCCTCTTTCTGTGATTTTTTTTTTTTCAATTAAATTTAATAATTAATTTCTACCTAATGCATTTATTTGGACAACCGTCATGCCTATACAATTACATAGAAGAAGTTCCTTAACTTTTTGTGTAGTTGGTCATATATTAACATTTTTTTGAAATAAGGCTTTAAAAGAACAAGTTTCGTCCTTTTTACAAACCTAACCCTTATTTTAAAAAATTATAATTTTCTAGAAAATAACAATAATTTTTCCTAGTGCTAAAATGCTCGAAAATTGATTATTATTTATATTTATTATTTATATCTGCATTATTGTTCTTCCAAAATTTAATGTAATATAATGAAACAATAAGGCCCACCGCAAAGTTAGGGTGAAAGTTCTTCTTAAATACTGAACATATTTATTAATATAGAGAACTTAATATTTCTTTATTGCCTTTTTACAAATCAACCGACTATTTACGATTAACTTCAAATTATTTTCAGATTCAGTATTAGCTCAGTTGTAGTGCGCTGTGCTGCACTCATCCTTACTCGCTTTAGGCTAGACAGATCCTATAGCTCAATGTTGGGTATTCGGCAGTGCTGTCTCTCGCAAGCGAATACTGCCCAGGGAAGTAATATTCATTGAAATATTGCAATGAAAGATTCTGGGACCATTGCCCACACTGCTTACGCGCCTTTATCAACTTTTATTAGTCAACTTTTATTTTCCACGAAAATAGTACATGAATTGTCCTAATCGAATCAACAATTTATCAAATACAATCGATATTCAGTTTGTCCTTGTGTACTGCTGCATTATTTTATAGTTTTCCTTCGACGACGTAAATTGATATTATAGTGACTATAATTGACAAGAAAATATCAATTCATTTATGATTAACTTGCTTCTGCATTAATATATTAAATGCTTACTGCACTTTCTATTATTTTCTTTCATATACTGCCTAATTGTTTCTCTCCCCTATTATCAATCTTTCTTAAGAGTTGAACTTCCAAATCCTCAAAAAAAGAAATGCAATACATATTATATAATATAATCAACATCTGTAATAGAATAGGCTATTTTTTTTTTCTTTTTCCAGTTTTAATTCATCCATCATTTTTATGGAATTCTAGTTATCCTAATATAGGAATTAGTGCAATATAGCAATATTTAACTAAACGTTTATTATTATTATTTTCCTTTAAGGATACACAAAATCCAACTTTTTATTATTACAGATATCGAGGACATAATAACCCTGATTGACTGAAGAAATTTATTAAATTCAAAACAGTTTCTTTAATTTCTACTGGTTTTTTTTTTTAAATAGTTTAACTATACAATTAAGATGAATCGCTACTATATCATTGATTTGTATTTTTTTATATTAGTTTATAAGCAATTCTTTTGTATCCAAGTTCCTACTTTTGAATTCAAATGAACTTTTTCCTATGATTGTGAAAATTTAATCTTTTCCTATGATTGCATCAATTAAAAACAATTAGCACGACAGTCCTCTAGTACTTTAAAGCAGTGGTTCTCAAAGTAGAGTATGCGACTATGCAAATCAGAAAATTTTTGAGAAAGATTTAAGAAGTTTCAAAATGTCAATCTGACAGTATCAAAATGCAACTTTCTCTGGCATTCAGAGTTTATTTTCTGTTTTCTATTCTTTCAAGATGAGGGTTCAAAATCCACTATCAAGGAGACAACTTATTACTCCACTACATATTGACAACTTTGTGTAGGAAGATAGGGTTGTTGATCTTGTGATGCCTAGCGATATGGCTTGGAACATTGTTGGCTAAATATAGGCTTTTTTTAGTTTTCGGCTGAAAGTCATAATGAACATAAAACACTTCAGAAAAAGCCTTGAAAAATTGAATGACCGCTTTCAAGACTTATTTGTGCTAATTAGCCACTTTCTTTTCTTTTGCCTTCACAGAATTAAAACGGAAGAAAGCGTGTAAATGAGGCGCAGATCTAAGATTGTACACAATTAATAAGTTAAGAATTTGTTATTATGGGCCCTCAAATTTATATATAGTTCGTATAAATAAATATATAATTTATTTGACATACAAATTAAATACAATTTATTGTACAAAATAAAGTAAAGTAATGATTATGGCAAGGCCATCTGATAGGAAAACAGGTTAATAGTACAATATATTTAACAAAAAATCTAACTTAGTAAAGGAAAAATAACAGATATAAATTTGATTTCTAAAATACTGAAATTATTTAGAAAAATATTAAGAATATTTAAAGAAAGAAAACCGGAACTCCATATATTAATAATTAAAACATTCATCAAAAATTTGCCTTTATGTTTGGCGTTCGTTACGACCGCTGTATTTGATGTAAAATGGATGTTGAGGTTCGGTCACAAAAAAGAAACTCTACATATTTCACGTTTTAGGAGTATTTTTGCTCTAGTTTATGATGGTGTTAATGTTTTTTTATTTTCACCCTATGTTTATTCGCCTTACACCTTAAATCGGTGGTTGAAAGTGGCGATTTCCTTTTGACCCCCACTTTTTACTACTGTATTGAAAACTTAAAAAAATAAGAAAAAGCCGTTAATTTCACTTCAATATTTCAAACCGTTGCCGAGATATTCAACCATAAAGATTCAATTTTCTTCGTTTTTTCCTATTTTTCTGTTTCGTAAACTAAAATTGTCTGTGGAATTGCTAAGCAGGTTTGGATTAAATCTTCTCTAAGGGCTTCTGGAATTGTTGATTCCTTGGCATAAATTTTTTCTTTGAGGTATCCCCAAAGAAATCAAGAGGGGCTAAATCTAGCGATCTGGAAGGCCAGCTTACCGGTCCCTGACTCCCTATCCAGCGTTATTGAACATCTGTCTGTTAATGTTTGGTGTGGAATGGTTGGAGACAAAACTATTGGCCCATACTTTCGCCAGGTACCTTAAATGGGTACGCTAATGGAATACGTTTTGAATAGTAACGTATGGAATACGCTAATTTTATTCGCCAAGAGTTACAACAGTTACTGGAGGATGGCCAAATAGAGTTGAGAAGAGCGCGTTAAGTTACAGTGAAAAGGCGGGATATAGAGTTAATCCTTCAAAGAGACCGTGACCGAACATGCCGCCCGCCCTGAAGAGTCGGCTTCAGTGAAGCTCAGTGAGTAGGGAGCGGACAAAGTTTGGCGAGGGGTCGCCGAATAACACTGGAGACGGTTTGCATATCAGCAACACGAGTAACAGCATCCTTACCGGGAGCAGAGTGATGATGCAGCCTAACGGCTATTGCCGCGGGGATGTATTATCCTGATGAATGATGACGAACATGACGGGGGCGACATCCGTGGCAGGAAGTAACAACTTATTGCGCTTCTGGAGGGCGTGTAGATGCACTAGCGCCACCGTTTCTAGAAGGATTGCTGGATGCGCTGGGTAAGCTGCCAGCGGGAGAAGCGGTTGACATTGGAAGTGGCAATCACGGTAAAAATTGTCAGATGGCTGCCTGAGTCCAGAAGGGCGCGCGCAATAAAGTGAGGAGAGAACCCTGGCGGAGGGCATAAGTATAGTCGCAGGGGAAGGGCAACATTTAAGGCGCGAAGATGGTGATGACCGCGACCGAACATATATATATAATACTTTTATCTATTTATATAGTTTATTTTAAAAAAAATGTTTTATTTGAAAATTTGTATTTTAAGTTTATATTTATGTGTTTTCTTTTGTTTCTGATTTGTATTATAACTTTTGTACAGACCCTTAAGAAGGCAATAAATTTGCCGAAACGTCGGTGAAAATTTGAAAAGAGTTTTTTCTTAGACCGAACCTCAACATCCATTTTACAACATTTGCCTTTATGCTGAAGTTTCTTTAGTGTAATTTATAAGACTGGGCCAATTAGAATGATTAAAAAGTAATTCAATCATGAACTGAGCTGTTAGGGATTCTAAATTAAAGTTCTTTTTCGTGCGTAATTCGAAGATGCGACACCGGCCAAGAAAATAGAATATATCGTCGATTTTATTCAAATTACGTATGGAACACAAATAGATTTCCCTTGAATATAAGAATTTAATTCAGATTCAAAAGTCGCCTCTTAATTTCATTACTAAACTTCCGCCATATAACAGTTTATAAATTGGATTGAAATGATCCTGTAGAGCTTTCCTTCTATGTTTCACCTAATAATATTCTATAATACTTCAGTTTGCACCGTATTACTTTGTAATAAATGTATTTTTTTACCCCATGTTATCTAGTCTTTATATCAGAGTACTTTTCCTAAGTACTTGAGAAACAATCAAATGCGTCAGTCGTGATGAATCACTACCTACCTATTCATAATTTTCAGGACATACATGAAGTAAATGGTGAAATTAAATATATGAATTGGAACTCAGCGTGATTCAATATATAAGAAACAGGAGTGGAGCGAGGCAGCTTATAAATTTTCTACTCTTTGCACTTTTTCAATTTCTTCAGCTGCTAGAACCCCACATTTGGCAACCATAGATAAGAACAGAGCAGGACTCTGATTTGAAAATATCGAACGTGGCGCTAAGAGCCTAGACCAGTCACTGATCACACCAAGAAGTACTTGGCGAGCTTTGCTGGCCAGTGATTATTCAAGGATAAGGAAGGGTACAATTCAATAACTTAGCAATGTAGTTTTTAACTACCTCGAATTTTTCATTAACTTCCATTCTTCTATGGACCCAACCCCGCTCCTTCTGAAAATCGACCTTTTGATTTAGCAAATCCCCAGTCAGATTCCATGTTTGGAACTGCGCATTCAGTTTATTTATCATGTAGCAAAAGTTGCTGAATTCATGTCACGTACATGAAACAAAAGCTTCAGCTTATAACTATTTATGTCAGTTCCCTAATAACTGATGATTTTTTTAATATCATTTATAAAAATGATGAAAAGTAAAGGGCTCAAATTACAACCCTACTGGACCTCAGACAACGGATCAAAATGAGGAGTCCCCATACTAATAATTTAGTGAATAAAGTGATTTCATACACACTTCTAATTGCTCGTACAAATTTGGTTGAAAGATCCAATGGGGAGATTGATTGTTCCTGTCAATAGAATTGACGGCTGACTTGAAGTCAATGAAGAAACAGTAAATGTTGTTATTTGTGCAAGTTAGGCCTTTTCTTTCTCTTTGTCTTCTCGAAATTAACACGGGAAGAAAACGTGTAAATGAAGCGATAGCTCTGAGATTAACGGTAATTAATATTGAGTTTAAATTTAAAGAAAATTTATAGAATATTTGTTGATTATGTGACTGGCTCCGCAACGTGGAAAAATTCCAAGAAATTTACTATTGTTTCATATTATATATGACATATTGATGAGTTTTTTTCCCCAATTCTAGTTCATATTACTCACGTTGTTATCGTGTAATACTTTACTCATTAATTCAAAATTTAGGAAATAATGATTCATTTTTGACGACTGTGGAAGGAGGTCCGTAGTTATTATAAGTTTGATAACGACTGCTTTAGCGTATTAAATATTTCCCAAATCCTAATTATTCGAAGTAAAACTGCTTTCTAGGTTTTGGTAATTAATTTTTCAATGTTGGTTAAGAGTATTAATAACTTGGCAACCACCAATAATATAGAGATGCCCGTTAATTTGGGCGATATCGGTATACCAAACCAACATTTGCGGTCTCATCTGAAATACTTGGAATTCTCAATCTTCTAACTGATGTTGTTTTAGAAAGCCTAATATAAATTACATTGTTTACATCAAAGTTTTTTTTAACTGTTTAGTCCACATTTATTTCATAAAATTGTCTAGTCCTTTAAACATGGTAGTTATAATTGTTTGAATGAATCGTGTATTGATTATAGCAGATAATTAGATATATTTTTAAATAACCAATATATTTAAAAATATGTTATATCATTAGGATATTCTTGCATTGTTATGGTTAATCAGTTTTAATTATTTTAACTAAATTAACGAATAGAGTTTTAAGTAATTAAAATTTAATAGAAATTCAAAAATTTTTCAAACATTGCTTTCATTTTATGCTATACACAGATGACTCTGTATCAATTTATATGAAGTATAAATAAATTTATAATTTTAGAATTGTTTTTAGTTGCGTTGTTTTCTATTATACCCTGAGCAACAAGAAATAAAAAATGACAATAGTGAAATTTATATAAATGTTATGACAAAAATTATATTTATATGTAATATTTATTTGTTTGTTTTTCAAATGAAAACGGCTGAAACTTTGCGTTTATATACGACTTTCTGAGCAAATTTGAAAAAAGTCTGATGTGTAATTCACGCAAAACTTTCTTTTTTGAAAGAGTTAAAACTGACTAATTTTCTTCAAAGTTGGAATTTGTACTAAATGATTATATGACATTATTGTTATAGATGGGAGAATGAAAACTATAATAAAACCACTTTGAGGGAAGCTGATTTCCATGAAAGCGTAAAATCAAAACTAAATCTTCTTTTTTTTAAAAAAAAGGTGAATCTACCACATGAATTTTTTACTTCAATTCTGTTTTTTCCAGTTGAACAATTTCTTAGAAATGGAATTATTTCTAAATAGTTAGTTGCCCTCTTGTATAGGTGGTGGAAACATATCCATATTGAAAAGATATTCATAAGTAAGACCGCGTCGGGGGATGCAGGCAAACCAAGGTAACTGTAATTCCTATTCGTTTAGAATTGGAAAGTCCTCACGCGTTGATCTAGTGGCTAGCGCACTCGCCTTTCGTGCGAGTATTCAGGGTTTGATGCAGGGTGAGGGCAAAATCGGTGTTGACCCAGCATCGTGATGAAAAGTGGGATGCTACAGTTAAGTAGCGCCCTAGGTAGCGAAGGCCGGAACTAAACGGCGTGGGAACTGTGGCGTGCTTACCACACGCCCCCCTATTCAAACGCCCTCTGGCAAGCCTTGGTCCTTCATGAGCTGTTGCGCCATAGGGTTAGAATTGGAAACTTACGACTCTCCTGCATAACGAGACGGAGGATCGAACATATACTTATGGTATGTCCTGATTATCACAAAGAAAGGGTAAAGTTATTTGATGAAATGTAAGATATTGCATTGCTCCCTTCTGTTTTGAGGACATATATTTTCAAATAAGACCTTTGTATGCAATGCTATAGTAGAATTTATGAAAAGTCACAAAATTTAAAAATATATTCTAATTTAGGCTGTAAGTTAAAACGAGTTAGAAAAATACAGTGTAATCTACCCAATCTGATCTGATTTAAGCATTATAAAGTTTATTGAGTAGAATCAAAATGAAAGAATGTTCATAAAAAAAAAAAAACAGTGAAACCAAGTTTTTATACAATAATCTTGATTTAAACTTTTGACCATTTTACATAAATGAGCTTTATAACTGCTATTTGCTACTCTAATACATCATCGAGGTGAGAATCAATAAACCGATTTCGGTATTTCTTCTTTACATATTTCATTTTAGAATAGAATGGTTCTCGAAGATGCGTTGATGCAAACAGCGCGAGGAAAGCACAATTTTGTATACTCTACTATTTACAGACACTAATTTCCAAAACACCGCATATTCCTTTTCCTCCCTCCCTTCTTTAAAAATAACTTTCAGATTAGATTCGTTTGGGAACTCGATGACTTCGTCGTATAGCTTTGCTTAATATCTAAATGGAGCTGCTGTCAGGGTTTTTTTAAATCAACAGACAATCGTACATTTTTTAAACCGTCAAATCTGTCCTTAAATTTTTCGAAAAATACATAGTTAAAATCTGAATAATTAATCAGAATCTTATGATGTTATGAAAAAATGTCAATACAATGTTATACAGATTTGTTAGTGATTGAACTTTTGTAACCGAACGAGTTTTGGGAAACATTAAATATAATTCTTTCCATCCGGTATTTTATCCATCGTAGCATGTATATTAGTTTTGTTCCTGACCGGTTTCGGATATTCATCCATCGTCAGAGCAAATTCACCAAGTTCGTGTACAGAGTTCACTTCAACAATATGCATGCTACGACGGATAAAATACCGGATGTTATCCAGCATTGCGCACCCAGCCACATTTTCAATAATTCTTTCCAATTGTTTTGAAACACCCTATGGTCTTGAGAGTAATCAGATTATTTCTGGCACATAACTGTTTCATTTTGAGCCATAAAAGGTCCTACGATTTAAAAGATCCCTACTGTTATATCTTCCCAAATGAACAGGCATTTTCGAAATATATTTTTCAGTCTAAAGATTCTGAGATCAAATAAGATTTTGTTGATTTAAAATTAAACTGGACTCGAACCCGGAACCTCCGCACGGGAGTCCAAAATTAATTTTCTCAAAAATATAAAAAGTAATAATATACATACCTAAAGTTTTTTTTAAAAAAAAATAGGAATTGTTTCAAGAATATCATACAAACTGAAACATCCATTCAATATAATGGTACTTCCTGTAAAGCACTTTCGAAACCTTCTTGAGAAACACCTTATGTTCAGAACTACATATAACGTGGATATTTTGTTTTTGACTTTGTTGTTCACATAAATACACAAATATGTACACAAAATCATTCACTTTTATAAATCATGACTTTTAATAATATTGGTCGGGCTTACAGAACTCAACCATCTATTTGATATTTCTCTTATTATTTGAAATTTGATAATCTCTTTCAGTGCAAAACTTCCTCTCACAGCAGTAAAAGAAAATAAAAACAACTGATGTGCATCAACAGAAATAAATATATATATTTAGCTTGAGCTTTACAATTTAAAAATATAAAACATTAAATAAATATACAAAATATTTACAAAAAAATATTACATTAGCAGACGTTAAAAATTAATAATATAATTGCAGAAGCGTGTGTATTATAACAATAAGCGAAATATTATTTTGATTCGATACTTAGGTCAATAAGTGGGAAAGTAAATATGGTGCTCTTTTTTTTTTATCCACATGAAGAAAATTTCACAAAGAAAATGGAATGTAATTAAAAGACAAAGCAATAAATGAAAACTGGAATTTTTCTAACAAATATAAAAGCTCTTTTTCATTATAAATATTTACTTATTTTTAGTTTTTGGTGAAGTGGATTGAAACACACTTGAAGCTGACATTAAATTTTGTATATATTGACCAAGCACTTGATTTTCAGAACGAAGCTTCAAATTTTCTTCTTTTACGCTATCTACTCTTTGTGACAAATCTACACAAAAATAGAGAAAATATTTTAATTATAGATATAAAAAATAACATAAAATTGGACTAGTTAAATTTATTTCAAATCCCCATTTTTCAATAATAATTTAGAAACATCAATAGACCCATAAAAAAGGAAACTCTCTCGGTTAAATTAGGATTTTTTTTTTTTTAATCTTTATTTAAACAATCAAAAGAAATGTTTAATGTGACTAACACATTATTTAATATCAAATAAAAAAATGTTGCATATATTTTAAATAAATAATTCAAACGTTCAGCTTAATACTGCGAATTTTATGGCAAATAAACAGTCACACTGAGAACAATTTTTATTGCTTCTGAATAGCAATAGGTTGATATTTAATTCTCAAATTTTAGGAATGACATTTTCTTTAACCGATTAAATTTACTTCAGGTTTTTTTGGTATAATCAAGTTTGTAGGGTAGAACAAATACAAAACAAAATTCATTTTTAGATATCACTAATCTCGAGTTTGGTTGTTTTATGAATGAGGATGGTTCTTTGAGGTCGTGTCAGTAATATCAAGACGTACAAACACTAGATTTTTGCATGATAACCTGCTCCATTTAGTGGTTACCGCTGGTTTCAGCTGTTTCCTATTACCAGGATATCTTGGTTATTCAGTATGGTACCATAAACCCCCCGAACGCAAAATGCCAGACATACACTGACACACATAGCACAAAGTGAATGTGATATTTTCCAGCATTGCGATCCAACCGCTTTTTGAATTTATGTTCAAAATATACTGATTTCATTGAAACTAAATATTTAAAAAATTATTTCTATGACCACTTAAAGCATCATATTACCGTCTAAAGTATTCTGTAACTCTAAAACTTGTGTTATGAGCCTGGCCTTTTCTTCTTGTTCATCGGGACTTATGTCCGGATCGAGACCTAACATATAAAAATAAATTAAACGTATAAAAAAAAATAGAAGTATCTGACAATATGAAAAGTCTCTATCTAACAATAACATTATTAAAAGAAATGTTCTAAATTAATCACTTAACCAATACTTCAATTTGCCTAAGACTCATAATAATCACTTAGCATCCAAAAGTGGAAATAATTGGTTCGCCTATAAGTACAGTAACACAATGTTTGTAAAATTACTCACTGTTTGGTCCAGGGCTGCTACTACCATTCGTAAAGGTGGACGGAATGGAATCCATACTTCTGCCATGTACCATAGGATCTGAAGCTTGTGACATTTCCGTTACATCCCCTTCATCTTGTATTATCACTAAAAGAAGCGAATTTGAAATGTAGGATCCTGCTTTGTTGAATAAACCGAGACCACGCTGCTTTAAGACCTAACTAGCAATTTTTAATCAATAAAATTGAGGTCAACAGATCTGTATCTCTATAATTCACAAGGGTTTATGACTGCTGCGTGCCTTTTATATTGCTATTTAGAGTCCTTTTATGCTAAAAAATAGGATGAAACTACAATTTTCATCATACATATATTTAGCCACTCTTCTTCAGCTCCTTATTTTAATAATTAATACATACGTACGAGAAATAAAATCTATGGCGGGAGAATAATCAGACATGACATTTTAATCAATATGTCAATGTTATAGTGGAAAAGATCATTTAAAGAAATCGTAATAAGTTTACACCGCAATCAAAGTACGGTTCTCAATAAATGGTTACATTAAATGTTTCTTTAGTACCGCTATTGCGGTAAATGAAAATATTGCAATGCTCACTACAAAAATCTATTTTATATAAACATAACATACTGATCATATATGGTTATTACTAGAACGCTCACTATAAAGTAAGAGGACACAAGTTAATAGTGAAGAAAGCAATTAATAGTTTAATATTACTAAAAGCGAAAGTTTGAATATTAATCCTCTTTTTTCTTGAAAACATGAAACCTACATATTAATAATTAAGATGCTTCCTTAATACAAAAGCCAAAACTATCAATAAAAAAGCCGTATTGAAGGTACAAATGTAAAGTAATTTATAAAGTACATATACTATTATTTGTATTAAAAATGAGTACAAGGGGATTTCTACTACCTTGGGGATCATCATCGGCGAGAGGAATGTTATTTATTTCATCCTGCATCTTTATTTCATTCATTTTTCCGGGTAAAGAATAATATTCATTCACATTTACAAAACGAAACAAATATGCATTCTTGTCATAGCTCTCAAAAAAAAAAACGTATTAAACACTTTATTATACTATTATAACAAATAGATTGACTGCCGACCAATGCAGAATAGTAATTATTTCAAGTACACAGGTGAAGGACAGATCATATAGATATAAAACATGTTGACCAACCAACGAAAAAATAAGTATTTTTATTTTATGTTATCCAATTTCAGTTGATTTTACGTCACATTAAGCGATTCGAAATCGAAATAATTAAATTAGAATTTAACAAGTGTGTTTCTTTAATTTTCTTAAGATGAGAAATTAAGTTATAGGCACAACTGATTCGCCTGTTTTCTTTCGTTTAGTTTATGTAAGTGAGATGTGGTTTGTTTACTGCGTTTAGAAATTTGCAATTAAAATGTACAAAAGAACTTAAAAGTTTCAGTGTTTTTTAATGAATGTATAACAGATGGCTGATTTTGATGCAATATATGAAGAAGAAGAGGAGGCAGATGAAAATGTTGACGAAAATATTGTGTCTTTAGTAGCTGACCCTGTAGTTGTAAGAGGAACTGGAAATATGACAGTGTAAGTTGTAATGGCTATTATTAATTTTATTATTTACAATAAAAAACAAAATAACAATGAGAATTATAAATTCAACTTACCAGACGGTCATAAATGTGTAACTCATCATTCAGTTTGTAAAACCTTGCATGTCATTATTTCAAAAATACAGTTTTGTTTATATTCCAATATAAAAGCTATTTCTAACATTTTAGAAATAACAGTTATTTCGAGAGATTTTTTGATTGGAAATAATTACTCCTATTTTATTTTTTGTATGTTTCATTTCTTAATTTTATAAATGTATAATATTATAATTTTTGTTGTTAATATTAATCACATTTCTGTCATATGATTAATACCAATTTCCACATGCCTTTAATTTTGGAACATATTCCTTAAAAGGAGTAGCATTCAGGAATAGGAAGTTCAACGCATTTGCGAATGTTCATTGGAATTCCCTTCTTTTTGAACATGACGTAGTTCGTGAGCCTAATGCCTTTCATAGTTTCATTTCCAATCAGCTGCTCAATATTTGCTAATAATATTTTATCAATTCTGTTATATCTGTCATATTAAAGAAATTTTTTTTTGTTTCGATTAGGTATAGAAATTATAGTAATTATGGTCTTTACATCTTTTATTACTTATATTTCAAATCGAAGTTTATGTAAGATATCTTCTAACCTATTATTTTATTATTAACAGTTGTTTCCATGATCAGCGCTGTAAAAAATAATGAAATAAATAAATCAAAATAGTATTTGATAACCATGTTTATTTTTGGACTCTCTTGTTAAGTTCTTATAACTCTTTATTGCGCCCCCTCTTATTAATTTAATGATTACCTCTTAATTAGAAAGAACCAAAAAGCCTAATATAATATTAATAGTAAAAGTGTTTGTTACAGTAGTGGAATTTTTTAGAACATATATATATCTAAAATATTCATGAGTCTAATTTCAAATGCATATATATATATATATTAGTAATAAATGAATTTTCATACTACCAATGACATTCCTATTGAAGTTTTCCATGCTAATTAATTATTGGTAATGTAAGTGTGTGGTAATAGAAAATATTATTTTTTAGTAGTCTGCTTTTTTATTTGGACTGTTAGTATATACTTGTATATTTATACATGCCTTGTTTGTACCACTTTATTATTCTTTGTAACATAAATTTTGAAGATGTATTGTTTTATAGTTTTCAATTCTTTGACTGCCTTAAGTGTTCAATTATTTTTTGTCTTAAATTTTATAATAAGATTTTTCAGGTTTTTCTTTATTATTTACAATAAAAAACAAAATAACAATGAGAATTAGAAATTCAACTTACCAGACGGTCATAAATGTGTAACTCATCATTCAGTTTGTAAAACCTTGCATGTCATTATTTCAAAAATACAGTTTTGTTTATATTCCAATATAAAAGCTATTTCTAACATTTCCTCAGTTCACTTGGGCTTTTAGAAATCATCGTGCATATATTAATGAAGCATAGTTAGAGATCCATATAAATTTGTCTAGGTATGTGGACGGTCACCGGTAGCAAATACATTATTCTTTTCTCCCCATAAATTATGAATTTCAAGGGTTCCTCTGGAATTCGAGTCAATGCCACTTAATGCTAGCCTTCGACTGATAACCTTCGCCTAAAACCCCAGAATTTTCGCGGATCTAAACATAGTCCAATCCTGAGCCTCAAACAAAGCCAAAGAGAACGTCATTTGAATCTTCGCCAGATTTTTTGGGCCGCAAAAGAACGAGGGAGTTGTCGAAGACATAAAAAAAAAAAGAAAGCTGTACGAGCTGATCAGTGAAGCGAAACTGGTCTGCGTGATTAAGCTTGGTTATTTGGATCTCGCAATTTCTCCAGAAAATGCTCATGTTTGGACTTTAAATAGCTCAGAGCCAGAGGCAGATCTAGGCTGAGGTGGAAAAATTGCATACATCAGGACAAGCTGAACATCCTGCACATTATAAATTGGAAGGTACCTGTACAAGACCAAGCCACTTGGTGAAGGCTCATTAAGGAGGCTAGGCTCACGCATCGGGTTGTATCGCCATGGAGAAAGAAAGGAAGAACTTTTTCTCTGAAGATTTAGATAGTTGGCTATCTGAAAAAAAAGTATTTTCGGTTTGTGGTTATCAGTTTTATTACCAACCGACCAGAAAGACACTTGTATGTACTTAATTACAAAACGAGAAAAGTAATTACTCTTTCTAGCAGGGTCAAACTAAACTGCATATTTTTCTTGGCTTTAAAAAATGTTATTTTTATACATTCGAAAAAATCAACACTTCTGCATATCATTGTCAAAATAGAAGAGCCTAGAAAGAAATGTGCAATACAGTATCAGTACAGTTGTCAATCCTATAGCCATATAAAAGACATCTGTAATCAGTTTGAACGATA
Source organism: Triatoma infestans (assembly GCA_011037195.1). Classification (NCBI taxonomy): domain Eukaryota; kingdom Metazoa; phylum Arthropoda; class Insecta; order Hemiptera; family Reduviidae; genus Triatoma; species Triatoma infestans. The sequence continues at coordinate 26,759 of JAAEAF010001451.1, read as the reverse complement.
TGAATGTTTTTAACGATTTATAACTTTTTCTTAATCTGAAGTCACTCATGTCATACAAGAGAGCTACTGGGAAAAATGGTTTCCTTCAAGTACGGCTCTAAATAGACGATATAAGAACTAGACGCTGTGAAGGTACAGAGGATAAAAGACATGGAAATTATTAAAAAGTTCAAAACTTCTCATCCCATATTGTTCAATCTGAACACCACCCAAAATATGTATATATATAATTCCAACGTGATATCTTGCACATGTTGTAGCTCACGATTTATTAATTACAATTCTTCTAATATTTAATCTTGAAATATTTTGCTGTATGGTATTTTTTAGCAAACTTTTTAAAAATTTTGGAAAATGCAAGCCTCTAACATCCTTAAAAAATTGCGACTTTATTGTTACCATATTTAATAAAAATTCTTTTAGAGAGAGAATGATGATTTAGAATTTACTCATTCTCATTATGAGAAATTTTATTAATAATTTTTTTTTTTGTAAAGGGTTTAAAAGTTCCTTTTTTTTAAGGTCTAAACAAACAATAAATACTTTTGTTAAATAATTTTAACAAAACCATAGCTTGGGATTTGCGCTTAACTTATCAATGGGAATTTACAGAGAGCAAAGTTATATACAATCTGCTCAACTAATTTATCTTTTTTTTTTAGGTTTGGATTAAGCAACAGATTTGATTTGGAATTTCCAAATGGTCTTGTATCTCGTGTTGCACCTGAAGAATACAAAGCAACAGTGTCTCGTGTAAATAATGTACTAAAGAAGACAATTCCTGTAAATGTTAAATGGTTATTTTGTGGCTGTGTGTGTTGCTGTTGCACACTTGGCTGTTCATTATGGCCTGTTATATGCTTAAGTAAAAGGGTATGGTGTCTTGTTTTTAAACGTTTATATATATAATAATCTTTATTATGTATAAATATATTAAGGTTACCATATAATAAAATATAGATTTGTTCCAACAAGGAGTTTTTGATTATTTGCCACTGATTGCGATTACCACTGAACGTATGCGCGGCCTTTGACTGGTTTGTGATTGATTTAAATTTGAATTTTGTAGGAACTTTCTTTTGATATTTTTAAAAAATTAAATTGTATCAATTACCTTCTTGCTTAATCAAGGAAGGGAGATATATAGCGCATGTATGTAGTTAGTACACGTCTTGGATCACGAACTGGTTTGGATTTTAGTTGGAAATCGGTTTGATCATATTGGAACGCGCTTAATGCTTTTATGGAACAAATCTTGTTTATAAAAAAACAGTAATAGTTGGGTTTGTGTATAATATTTATTCTAATATGCACTTTAATCATGTTATTTTTAGACACAGCATTCAATTGATAAACTCCTTGAATGGGAGAACAGTCACCTTTACCACAAATTAGGACTCCATTGGAGGCTAGCTAAACAACGATGCGATTCATCGTCTATGATGGAATACGTATGTATAATATAACAATATTCGTTTATGGTAGTTTTCTACAGTGAATATTTTCATGAATCAGTCATTTTAAATTAGATTCACTTATTTTATTTTATTTTTTTTACTTTTTCTTATTTGTCTTCTCACATGTTCGGACCCTAAATCCCAAAATAATAACTTAAGAATTGCTACAGAGTGGGCTTGTTTGTGTTTCTGTGGTGGCAGCATAATTCAAAAACAAAATCTCAGAAAGCCAAGAGATAGAGAGTAAGGATCCACGATGTCTGACGACACGATGTCTTCTATTGAAGTCTATAACCGTAATGTTAATGAATGATTATTTTTCCCTTGCGCGATTTTCTTTAAAACAGTTCCAAAGATTTTCTTTGTATTTTGTATTACTTACTCGAGAGAAGGCCTAGATGCATAAAGGGAAGAATTATAAAGCCGGTTCTCTGCGTTCTTTTTGATTCCTTGCGCGTCTATTTTTGCCGATTGTGTGATTGTAGTCATCTGTATAAATACAAGAGTACGCACATGAAATGAGATTTGGTTACTTAGACTTAGGCCGTGAGGTAGCTAACCTCAAGTAATTAAACCACAGAACATAAACCAACAGTATTCGCAGATGCTATATGCATTATACATTGTGTGCAGGAGTCAAGGTGAGTACTGTGCTTTTAGCCGTGTTAGATTTTCTCTATCATAGTGGATTTGATTGTGGACCTTCTACAAATTTAGGCAGGGATATTTGAGCACATTACTTACGAGTTTATTTTATTTATGTATAAATATATTGTGCAAACATCAAGTTTTACTAAAAAGCTTGTTATTTTCAGGTTTTGCTCATAGAGTTTATCCCAAAGATACCAATATATAGGCCTGATTAGTGTATAACAGAGCTTGTTTCGGAGACAGGGCTTTTAATTTGGATCACCTATAAACATCCAGCAGCTTCACGCACAGAACATAAAGACAGAAGTTTTGTTTGTTCCCAAGAACAAAGTGTTTTTAGTTGGTTCGAGACAGAAACGGGTTTTGTATTTTATAGCCAGCTTTTCTCCTAGATCGTTTTGATGAGGTAACATTTAGAAATTGCGGTAATAATTTCGTTTCGTTCACTTATCTCATTGGTATTTATTTTTTTTTATTTTGTTTTATTTTTTAGTTTATAATTTCATTTATGTTTAGTTCATGCAGAAAAAAACTGGTGCAAATAATTGTTTAAGAGCCTGTTTTTAATTCGCATAACACTTTTGTAGGGGATATTTTTTCAAATTTTCTATAAATTTAAGTAGATGATTAGAATCTTAATGTTAGAATGAGAACATTTATTTTATAAAATCTCATAAATTAAAAAAAAAAAATTACTAAGAAGAGAAATAAATTTTTGCATATATATTTTATGTCTGACCTTGTTATCTTAGCTAAAATTAATGAAAGATAATTATACCGAAAATTTTAATAGATAAAAATGCATTCTCTTTTACTAATAAAAGATTTAAATATTTTCCACATGCAGAGGATTGGCATTGTTTTTAGCTATCAGTTTATATTCGATATCCGATAATTGGTTTCTTGAAAAGAGGGTAATGGAACTAATTTCCTTTTCGTTTAAGCCTTCTTGTTCACCTTAAAGCCTTGGAAACTTTGATAAAGTCGCCATACCTTCGGACCCGGATTCATTCAGTAGACTTGTGTTAATTTGTCTACGATATATTATATATAGCCTTAGAGCTCTGGCTCTAAAATTGAGAATGCTCACAGAGTGTATCATTTCTATTTGGCAGAAAATGTTGAAGAAATATACTTAGGTAGGAACCATTATTATTTTTCGTGGCTATGAAGGAAAAAAAGATAAGACCTTACAAAGTACAAAGTACACGATTCACCATCTCAGAGGAGCATTTAATGATTCTTGAAACTATAAAGAGCTAATTTCCCGTTTGTGATCTTTAAACAATGCAACAACAAATTGCAATATGAGAGAAATTTAATTATCAGTTATCAAAACAAGATGTCAAAGTGGAAAATCTCTTAAGATATTAAGTTTAAAGTTTGTACATAATAAATTCGTTATTATTGTTACCATTTGAAAATAATCACCGACGTAAAATTTCATCACTTAATATTTTGTGAAAATGATACTACAGAATAGTGCATAAAGAATAATTAGTGTATATAGGTTTTGTGTTTTAACAAAATTAATCAAATTCATTTTTGTTTTAGTACATTTTAGAATATTTTTTCATTTTATGTAGAAGTTGCTTTTGGCCCCTCAAATTTTTTTTTTTAACAAAAAACTAAAACCCCGATATGAAAAAATGATTTAATGGAGTGGTTAAATGGAGAAACGAAAGAAATTTTGTATATTATCATTTAATTTCTTTTCTGTTTTTTAATTACAAAACAAACAAAAAATCAATGTTTTTTTAAATAAGAGCAATATACAAATATTCTATAAATATTGGGTTATTTAAACACTTCATCACAATATAAATTGATAAAATCATTTTAATATTGTATGTTGTTATTTAACAAAAATTTTTATTAATAATAGTATTTAAAGAAACATGGATTAAACACTTGAAAAATGTGTAATATTTTAGTCGCCTATAAATTATTTATACTTACCATTGAAAAAAAAAGTTTATATGTATTTACAACTCATCTATTCACTTTTTAAAAAGGTGTAATATATTTTTGTTATCTTTCACCACATTTTTAATATCACAATATTTGATAATATTTTTGGTTCCTACGTATTTTTAATTCCTGCAGTAGCATGCTTTTACCATATGTATGTATGAACATATTTAATTATCTTGTCTAATATTGCTTGGAGTTCATTTTATTGTCCCACCAGCTAAAATTTTTATTTTAATAAATGCATGATTTTTAAATACTGCATGTGATTATAGGCCAGTTTTTATATTACGTTAGTTATGAACCTTTTACACGGATATAAGGACTCTATTACAGTATCCAGTTTACTATTGGCTTCATACCAAAACCTTAATGAATATTATTTCTGTTTAGGTTGACACAGTTCACAGCTTTACTTTCTTTTTTCTTTTTGGAGTTTTATAATAATTCTTTTCAGTAAATGGCCTTAATGTATGATTTAAACAATTAATAATAATACAGTTTTAAATTTTTAATACATTTCTATGATGCAGCATATTTTACTAATAGTAAATTTTTTAGTAATTAAGTGCATCTTCGCGTACAAGTTTTTTAAATGCGTAGACGTTTAGACGTAACAATGATTATTTATGTGTAGCACTGCAGCCAGCCAAATAAAAAATTATTTCGACTCAAACAAATGTTTTCAGTTTTCTCTGTCAAGAAGATTAGATAACCTTCCACAAATGTATCATTCAGATTTCTTTAAAAATAATTTATTATTTTATTTCAATTTGTTATTACTCTCTTATAATTTTTAATAACTGAAAACCTTCCAGGCGGAGGGATGGCTTTTCTTCATTTAGTGTACTTGCAGCATGCAGATAAGCGAAAGCCATATCAGAATTATAATTAAAAATATTTTCTAAAATGTTTGCAAAACTTGTCTACCACACTCGTAATAACCAACTTCATTATGTATGTAATATAAATCAGAAATAAAGAATATATAAGTATATAATATTCTGTTAACAAGATTCAAGTAAACGTATTCAATGTGCCTAAGCACACAGTTAACTTGATCAAGACTTTCATGTATTTGATCTTGATGATGTACTTTTTTGGGGGGGAATAACAAAAAATTAATTGTTATTCTATTTCAAACTAGTTTGAGTTATGTTTTTGAGTGTTTACTTAAATAGCTTCTTTATTCAAATCAACACACCTTAGATAACACGATTCAGGTTGAATCGAATAATCATTTGCACATTTCCCCATTAATTTATCTGGCTGGCCAAGAAATTGCTTATATGCGCTTAGCCTTAAAGCATTAAGCAGCTGATCTCATAAAGTAATTTAAATTTGGCATTATAAAGGATTTTGGAATTTTTTTTTTTCGTGAACATTTAATCGGTTTACTAATTGAGCAGCACCTGAACTAACTTTACATAATTTTCATAAGGATGCCAAAACCACATATTTTTACCACATGAATTTTGGCATTGTTGCCGCTTCATCTGTTCAAAGAATAATAGCTAAATAAAGACGAATCCATTTTAATGTTACTTTTATATAGAAACAAAATGTAAGATACATATGTCTGGCAAAACATTCATCAAGCAAAAGTAGGTTGGCTGGAGCCAAAGAAAAAAATTGTTCAACTTTTAAAGTTTATTCTATCGACATTTTAGACACCTTTGTGTCTTTTCTCAGGATCTGTTAAGGAGCGGTAGAAAGTCGAATGCATTTTTTTCTTTAGCCCCACAGCCAACTAAGATTTGGCTTGTTTTATTAAAAACGTAACTATTTGTTTATATTTATTTCAATTCTTATTTCTTGTATAAATACATAAATTTTATAGTATGACACAATGAGAAATTAATATCTTCTCAATTAATATGGATAAAATTAATCGAGCCTATGTAAATAAAATGTTTATTCAAAGATAAATCTTGTTAATTTTTTAAGTACTTGGGTATTTTCTGATTCGTTATTAACTTCCAATTATTGCACCAGAATTGTCTTTTTACTTCAATTGTATAACAAAAAGAGATATGTACGTGTTTATTTCCTATTTACTATGTTGCAATTAAATTTGCCTAAGCACATTTATTCATTAACGTGATAAAACAAGAATTATATTACATCTTATAATTACTTTGAAAATACTAATAACAATAAACGTTAGTCCTATGTATATTAGCTTGAATAAATTTTTTTGCGTTTTTTCACAAATAATAATTGTTTACAAACAATTGAAATACACTTTTGCCTTTAAACATTTGTAAACTTAGTACTTCTTTTTTAATACAAAATAAAATTGTAACATTTAGGTATTTTGGAAATTCTTTACTATTGCTACAATCTATTTGGTATTTTAGGTAAACAAAATGAAGTAATACATATATATAATATGAAACAGTAACATAATAATTATTTATCCATTCACTGATGAGACATTTTCAAAAAAAAAAAAAAAATGGCCAGTTTTGACCGTACAACGAAAATCATGTGGAACTCGTTTGATAAAGAGCACAATGTGCAGATTGGAGCGCAAAGTGAAAATGGAAAAGCGTAAATTTAGAACGCTTTATTTGAAGTGCTAATTTATAAAAAATAAAGTAACATTTTAGCTGAGAAATGACAAGTGTTGTGATTTGTCTGTTTCTTGCAAAACAAATATGAAGAAGCTTGAAAAATCTGTGTATATTACTTACCAATCTATATATAGGTGAATATATATATATAAATATATTTATATATATTTTTTGTTTAATGATTATATAAAAAATACAGATTATTAATTGTTGAAATATGCACCAATGTGGCTGATGTTCGGTAGTGATGAAATACTTGTATATATTGTTATGAAAATGATCATGTAACTTATTAGTTAAATAAATATTTTATAATACAGAATTATTGGTTATGGTAGCTAACTTTGGTAGTTGTCCCATTAATTAATACTGAACGTAATTCTGGCTTCCAAGGCTCTCCCGGTAAAAGAAATTCTCCATAACGAATCTTCCGTTATTTGGATCTAATTTTTTTTTGTATTCACATTTTGGACTATGCGCAGACTAACAAGGTCGCTGAACCGGAAAGCTTTATGTCGGTTTGGAAGCATAATTTCTTCGTGGTAATCACTGCAATAAGAGAAAGTGTGTGAGTGTTTCACATCAGATTTTTTTTCTAAGGTGCTTGTGAAGTATTTTACTTTACACATAAGATTCTTTATGCTATTTTAGACACTTCCTTAAGTAGTTACCCTTTTGAAAGAGCAAGAGAATTTGTTATTATTGGCTGACAAAGTCTTATGAGTTAAGAAAAGAATAGATTAGTTGTTGCTATTCTATCCTCAAAATGGCATAATTATAGCGTTACTTATAAATAATGAATATGTCCAAAATTTTTGATAGTCCATAAATATACAAAAGTTAAAATAAAATAAATGTGGTAACCATGTAATAATTAAGAGAACTAGCAGTGATGCAGATGCTTATTCCCTGGTCCAGGTACAAGCCCAATATGTCTGGTCCATACAAGGCGGACGAACATCCTTTTGTTTTTTGTTCTTATGGCATTGGTCTTAACCTTACAGCCAGTACTGATAAATAATCCTTTCAGTTTTGAAACCAAATTCTTTGCAGAATCTAGGTAACTCTTAGCAACATAGGACCAATCAGGAATTATTTACTCTCTTGAAAGATCCCTATTTTGAACTAACCGATAGATGCTAAACAATTAGCGTACCATAACTGCTGAAAATAAAGGAATAGCGGAGGAAATGAAGGAGACTAAGGATTTAGAGAGAGATTAAGATTTGTTGGTTATGTATACTTCAACAATATGGTTGTAAACCTATCCGTCCAAATCGACACAATAGTTATAATTGCTATCTATTCTATATGTAAAAAAAAATTAACTATTTTGTGGCACGATTTTGCGAAATGTGTTAATATTGCAAATTCAATTGGACGGATTAATGCGGTTAGCACCATTAGGAGAATGTTGAAAGGTTGGGCATAACTGGCATGCCATGCAAGAATGTTCATGGCAAACAATCATTTTAGCACAAATTCTTTATCAATAATTCATTATTTTAATCTTGCTTATTATTTTTCATTCTCCGACATGCTGAAAAGTGTCAACATTGTAATGCGACATTTTGGAGAAATGAATTTTTTTAAAAAAAGGGTTGTTACCATAAAGGTAAGTGAAATTGACAGAATTATCTCCATTCCCGATGGAGTAACAATTTTCCTGTGATAAAGCCTTCAGAAATGATATCCTTATAATAAATATTTATTAACTCAATGTTTGCTTTTCCTAATTCCATTGTAATATCAGACAGGCGGCTTCCAGTTCTAAAAGTGCAGGGGAAGGGACATCATATCGATGGCCTAAAGCACAAACGTTGTGTCACATATCATTGATTTTAAGACAACGGTGATCAAAGTTTAGTATAGCCATAATGACTTAACTTTATAATTATGTAACTTTGTTGTAATTCTATTGGTAACCGTATTACAAAATATGATGGTTAAAGTTAAATGACAAAAAAACCTTAATTTGTATAAAACACTTTATTCTACAATATCGAGACTTCGACCTGGGAGCCGCCCATTTTCAAGATCCCATTTCCATTCCATTTTCAAGATCTCTTCGCAGGTCGAAAGCTCGATATTAATAAAGTATTTTATACAAATTAAGGAATTTTTGTCATTTAATTTTAACCATCATATTTTGTAAAATTTTTTGAGTACAATAAACAAAACAAAAGCTTTGGGCGCCAATGACCATGGATGTTGAGGCGCCTTAAATTAAAAAAAAAAAACAATGTTTATTATTATTGTCAGTCGGGCGGCGTCTTTGATGGGTTGAGCCTTTCTTCTTTTCTTTCTTTCTCCTCTTTACTTTTCCACCCCTAAATCCATCTAAATAACTTACCTATTTTTATTGCCGCTTTGTAATCGCTGCCAATTGCCCACGACTGTTTTCTTCTTCACCAGTTCAGTTTTCTTTGGTCTGCGTTCCAGGCAACATCTCTCTCTTCCTCTGGCCATATGTAGTGACACACGCCTTTAATTTTGTATCTCTTTTGGGAATGAAGATTAATTATACATCATCGCTTCGGTAAGCGATTAATTATACACATCGCCACAATTACTGCATCTTCGCTTCTGCTAAATTCAGCTACAACACTTCTAAACACATTCACCTTACACATGTATCTCTTACCTGAACTTGTAGCTTCTACCAGTCTGCACATCTCTGCTTCTTCTTATCCATTAAAAAGAGTAAGTTTCTTTGCCATTACTTTTCTTTTATTAATTAATTTTTAATCTCGGCCATTCCACTCCTCGCATCCCAGTACAGTGTGGCTTGGTTCTGCAGAGACGATTCTTGTAGGCCTCTTCTCCCATTTCCTGCAGCGCCGCACATAAATAAGTGGTGCATCCATTTCTGCCATCCGGCACAATGAGCAAATGGGCGAATCAACCACACCAATTCTATATAGGTGTTTGTTCAAGTAGTCATGTCCAGTGGCCAATCTGAAACATGCTACAGCGCACAGCCTAGGCAATTCACTAACTAGGCAATCGGGTTTCGGGGTCGCACAATTGAGTCCATTGCTTGCCCTCTAACATCGTCGCAAGTATTCTTCATTCAGCATACCCTGGAAGGAGCCTGTGGCCACTCATTTTGCGGTGTGCAGTGAAATCCTTTTATTAGGGTGCTGCATATTGCTGCTTGCTTTGGCTAGTGTGTCCGCCACTCATTGCCAGGTATATCGCAGTGGATCGGGATCCATTGCAACACTAAATCTCTTCCCTGTAGGATGAGACTGTCGGCTAGGTCCTTGCAACATTTCACGGTTTCATCGCCACTGATGCCAAGGTGGTGGAATTGCTCCCTGGGAATCAACAAACAAAACAATCTTGGTCCAGGGTTCTTTGGCAACTGCCAAATATGAAATACAGAAATAAATCGTCTGGGCTATGGTCGATAGTGCTGCTTATTTAGCGCAAACTATGGGGCATGTTTAGTAACTTTACCCCCTCAGCAGTTTAGTGTGTGTTCTAAGTATGAATGGAGGCCAAGTCTTGTGCATTGTATGTGCTCTTTTACTAAAATATAAGCTTTATAACATTAAAGACATAATTTCATGTATGAACCACAACCAATTTAACTTAACAGATTTAAAAAAGACTGTTTTGATCAAACCTAAGCCATTTTCTTAAAATGGTAATCAAATCGTCAGGCCTTAAAATTACAATGAGATGTTTGTACGGCAATGGCCAGGGGAATTTTTGAAGAAAAAGAATTCTTTGTTGCTCTACGTTTCGGGTATCATTGGTGCCCTTCTTCAGGAGCTCTTTAGAGTAGAAGAAGTGAACGTTGAGACTGAAACACGAACATTTTTAGTCTCAACGTTCACTCCTCTCCTACTCTAAAGAGCTCCAGAAGAAGAATACCAATGGTACCCGAAACGTAGAGCAACAAAGAATTCTTTTTCTTTAAAAACTCCTCTGGCCATTGCCGTACAAACATCTCATTCTAAGCCATTTTATTTTAAACAATTGACTCTCTCTCCTTCATTGGTTGTTGTATTTTTCGTAACAGATTTTTGAAAGTTTTTGCAGATCAATAAAACCATTATTTTAACTTTTTATGGGCCCAGGTTTTTTCTTGGCATTTCAATTATCAAAGTATATTCATGTGGAGTATAAATTTTTTCGGTGTTTCTTATACGCTCGATAGATGCATGCATTGAATCTACTTCAAGATAGGAGTGTCCACGCTCCATACATTTTAAACCAAAAATTTTTAAATGACCAATTGTATTTACAGCATTCAATAAGCAGCCTGCTATGTATTGGTTCCTGTTCTGCCCCCCCACATGTGTCAGCATACGAAATGACAGCCACAGTTTCGGGTAGATCACGATTGTATTGTGAGATACCCATGGCAAACTCACCTGACCCTTTTTCCATGAGTGTCGCCCCACAAATAGCAGTAATCACATTGAGTCAATATTGTGAAATTAAACAATGATAACGTTATTTTGTAAAAAATTTGGCAATCCCCTAAATGCGGTAAGGTAAAGGATAGCTTGTAAATCAAATGTGATAGTTCTCATTCTTTTTTCGTTTCTATGCCTCATTTTTTCTCCTAACATGTTCATTCCAGCTTTCCTGTAAATTACTTTTATCGGTATCATCCTTATATTGGTTGCACCTTGAACATTGGTCTTTTTTGGGTTTATAGGTGCAAATGGTGGGTGCATAATGGATTTTCTTACCTCTACTGACCATAATTATTCCGTTTCTTGATAATTTTTACCAAACCATAGTATTTAACAAGTATTACAACACACGAAACCAAACACAGCTGCTTGACTTGAACATTTGAATAACCGGCAAAGGTAGGTCTAGAGGCCGGCAAAACCATCTTCTAGACTTATGCGAAGGGAACTTGTCCGGATATGCAGCTATTGAACCTGTTGTAACCAGGTTCTTGACTTATGCGCAAAGGTTATTTGTCCTTTGAGTAACCTTTAAACAACCTTTGAGTCTTGATATTAACTAATACGTTTTACAAAACACTTCGTATATCTTGACATACAACTTCTGTGCAGGACGATTAATCTAAATAATAAATTTACCTAAAAAAAAATTATGTTTCATGTAACGTTTGTGCTCGTAATCATTTTTAGATGGTGAACATAGTACAAAATTATTTTCGCATTTTTCTTGTTTTTAGTACGCCATAGGTCATACCACGTATGTGCAGCAGAAAGAAATGGACCCAAATTATAATTGTAGGTTGGATCTCAATTTTGATAAAAAAAGGACATACAACCATTGTGCTTAAGCCATCGATATTGTTCCATCTCTTTACGGCTCACTTACGAGTAATAAATGGTTTTGTGGTAAGATTTACAGGTATGAACCTGATGTTGCTTAGGGTATGTCCACACTGGTGCAACTTTTTTTTCAATAAAGGCATGCGTCATAGCGTAGGTGTGACGAACAAGAGACATGCGTTATTGCATACATCATGGAAGTTGAATGGACCTTTATTTTCATGACGCAACCTCAGCGCACATTTATCCAATTACTTGGATTTTTGTTCAAATTCGGTGCGTCTTGTTGAACTCGCTACGTGTTTATTTATTGTGTTATTTTTATCGGTTATCTATTATCTAATTTAATTAGTTATTGCTATTAATCAACAATTATCAATTAATTAATAATTAACTGCTGGACAAAAGTTTTGCATAAAATTTCAAAATGCTGTAATTTGAAGTTATAATCTTATTACTGTATTTTTTTATTGTGGATTCGTTGTGAATGGACTCTAGTCCAAGGAACCAAAGAGAAATAGCCAAGAAATTAAGTAAAAAGTTATTTATTTTCACAAATTAAAAAAAAAGAAGCTCAACAAAGTAATCTAAAATTCAAAACTAAAACAGTTCTTGTTATTTTTTAATTGGTGTTTTTGTCAACAATATTCTGTAAAACCCCCTCTTGCTCTGATAACAGCACTAAGCCTCCTCGGCATTGAGGCAATGAGATTTTGAATAATCTTTTGTGAGATCCCATTCCAGTCTTCAACAATCGCTATACGTAGCTCCATGAGAGAGCTAGGGCAATCCGGGCGAAACCTGAGACATCTTCCATTAGTGTCCCAAAGGTGCTCTAAAGGATTTAGGTCTAGATTTCTCGGTGGGTAAACCAAACGAGTAATTGCCTCTTGTAGGTGTACTGCAGGACAACTCGAGCAGTGTGACATCCGGCGTTGTCTTGCATAAATAAAAAATTATTACCGACTCTTTCGGCAAATGGCGTAACATATTGCTGAATAATTTCCTGAAGATACTTCTTGGCGTTTAATGTACCAGTGCCAACAATGGGTAGGTCTGTACGCCCATCGAAATTTTGCCTCCCCATACCCTAAGCATAACTCACGTTTGGAGAGATATTAGCATCTGCATATATCCCCCTTGTCGCCTTCACACTCTGACCCTTCCATCTGGAGAGAATAGAGTGATCTCGATTCGTCTGTGAATAAGACACGTCTCCACTCGTCTACTGTCCAAGTGACATGTTCACGAGAATATTGAAGTCTGGCAACTCTATAGGCTCTGGAAAGAAGAGGGCCAGTAGCGGCTCTCCTGGAAGCCAAGTGGCTTCTTTTAACCTTCTTCTAACTGTCCTACTTGAAATGTGGACATCACGGACAGAAGCGATGAAATGTCGTAATTGATTAATAGTGACAAACCTGTTTCATAAGACATTCAGCTGAATAAATCTCTCATCTGTCCGGGTTGTACTTCTAGGGCGGCCTGTAACTTGTCATCTGGAGTAGCTACCAGTCTCCCTATGGCGTGCTAAAATTCTTGAGACAGGTGGATTGGTTCATTCGTAGTCTCTAAGCAATTGTTGCTTGATTTAGCCCTTCCTCATGTAATATCACTACACTACTGCAATTTCTTCCGAATAATTACCATGAAGAGACATATTAGGATCAAAAATAAAAAACTGATAGGAAAAACTTGACAAAAACGTGTAGAAGAGAGAAATTACCACAGGCAGTGAATGTGAAGAACTGGGATTATTATTGTGTTTTCAAGAGTTCAGAGAATTAGTCATTTAAAAACATAAACAAATCGCTTAGTTTCTTATTTCTTCCAGGATCAGAGTTCATTTACAACGAATGTATAAAAAAAAAAAACAGTAATAGACTGAACTTCAAATTACATCATTTTGAAATTTTAAGCAAAATTTTTGTCCAGCAGTTTATTTCCAACAGCTTGGATTACTGATTATGTCTGGATTTTATAGAAGATTCCGAAATATGTCTTCTTTGAAAATGTTCAAATACGCACGCAATAAGCACGAAATATTCTTCTTTGAAATGACTGGCTCTATCATTCTTAACAACTTGTAAAAGTTGTCCTTTGACATACGTGTAAAATCCGAAATACGCCTATGTCAAGTTGAAGTTTTCTGACCAGTCCAATATTTCGTTTTTTGTAAAGCTGCTTTTTTCTTTTTCGCGCACTTTTCGGAAACAGGTAACCTGTACAAATAGCTAATGTCGTTTCTGAATCTATCATTGAATAGATGATCATGATCATTGAACTGAATCACACTGAACGGATGATGAAGTGTGGAGGACAAAGTGAATGCCTCAAGAGGCATGCGCAAGGCATGTTGAAATGGAAAGAGGAAGCGCAAGCTGCAAGGGAAGAGGAAGAGGAAAACGCACAGATGTGGACATATCATTAATAGAACTAACTTCGGATGTGTACTAAAACTTATACCGATACATTGGTGAAATAGCGTAAATTTGAGCAAAAACATAATCCTTACGTTGAGAACTACCGAGAGTGAAAATGGTAATACATGAAAATCAACAGTATGTTATATTTTTCAAGAGGGCCTGACCAAAGAGAGTATAATATGTGGATGGATCCGCAATGCTGGATAACATCTGGTATTTTATCCATCGTAGCATGCATATTTATGTTCTTCCTATTTATGTTATTCCTAGGAAGAACATAAATATGCATGCTACGACGGATAAAATACCAGAGTATAATATACCCGTTAAGGTGGCTACAGACTATGCATGTATTCGCGATTCGTCTTGTTTGTTAAAAATCGATTCGTAAACAACATGATTCCTGTGTGCACAGTAATTCGCTCTAAAGAGCGGTAAATTGACGAATATCAAAGGCTGCGCATCAGCACGAACTGCTGATTCGCCAAAGTTCGGGCTGTGTTCGCAGTTAATTCGTCCATTCGTTGTGCGCGCTAGTTTGTTCGAGGGGGTTATGTTTACATTTAATTCCGCGTTCTTGTTTTTTTTTTTTAAGGATAATTAAAAACAATGGCCGAAGAAGATAACAGGCAAGAATACGATTGGTCTGATGTACGCTTTTTCGTAAAGAACTGTCTCCAGAGAATGAATCGTATGAACTTAATAATTATCTGTCTCTATTTTTGAATAGTGATACACTCCACCATCTGCGTTTTTTCCGTTTGTTTAAAAACTTCTTCTTCTTTTGCGCCATGATTATAAAAACAGCACTAACTAATATACATGTACAAAATAATATATATGTACCTACTGAAATAATTAAGATATAGGCTTTGCTCGTGCTCACAAATTTCTGTGAATTAATTTGAAACTGCGAACGAACATGGATAAGTCACGCATCACGCATACGAATCTTGAACAAACGCATTGTCTGTATGCTCTGTTTGCGAATTACTACGAACTGGACGAGTCGCGAATACATGCATAGTCTGTAGCCTGCTTTATAATTGTTTCAAAGGAAGAGGGCGTTAAAATGCGAAAAAATTGTTATACAGACAGACGACAATTCCTTATAGTTTTAGCATATCAGTTAATTATTGATAGGTCTTAAGGGCAGAGTTTTGTTCGTGTTGACCTACATGTGGATAGACCCTTGTCCACTTCGGACAATTAAGTATATGCTGCATTGCGGAACTGACGAACAGCGGTGTAAGGATCTAATTTTGTCATCGGTTTGTGTGTTTTTTTTTTGTTCTTACATTTTCTTTTTGGCAAGTCTACACCCACATGGTTGGGCGCAAGGAGGCAGAGCCTCCTAGGTAATAATAATTATATTAAAAGGCCATCTTAATTGGTAACTTTTTATTTGTTTATTGAATATAACAAACATATACATATCTTAAAATATTAATATTAAACAGGTACTGCAATATTTTTTTTTTATGATATAAATTTTGTGCTTTATAAAAGTACAAATAATATAAAGGGTACAAATTCTGGCAAATATCTACGATAAATATATTTTTTATAACTTTTAATAAAAAAATACCCTCTACCTTCATGAAAAAATATATAAATAAATATCTATTAATAGTTTACAATTCCATTAATTGATTAAGATTATTATTTGAAAATAATGACTATAAAAATATATACATCAAAGACTTATTAATGATTTTTAGATATAAATGATTGTTTGCATAATTTTTGTAAATTTTGAACTACTTTTATACAATTGCACTTGATTTCATTCGTTAAGGATACCATGAGAACCATCTCACTATCAATCTTGGTAGCTAGTATGTAAGTAAGTCTTATTTATTGGTTGTTTATATTTCTTATTTTAAAGAAGGCATATTTTTTACTGCATTCACAAAATCAGTTCAAATCCTCTCCCACTTTTATTTCACGATAGGTTTTTACTTTGTTTCCTTAATATTATGGTAAATTTAAAAAGGTTTTTTTAAGAAACCTCATAAATAATTAAATACATAATAATAAAACAATTATAGACAGACAGAAACAGTACAAATCTTGAATTTATCTCTTGCACATCAGTGTCAGCAAAATAATTGTGATAATCAACTGGGTTATTAAAATAAAATTCTGTAACAAACAACATTCTTTCTGCGTTACAAGAAAAAGGACAAGTTTTACAATAAAAAAAAAAATCCTCTAAAAGTTTGAATCATCACTTGTTCTAAAAATATTTCTCTAAGAATGCAATTGGCTTAAATACAATGGTTCTTAATTCACCATTTTGGCGGAAAGTTGTTTATTATTTAACAAAAAATAAACTTAAAAGTTATTATTACAGAATTAATAAGTCTATTTAAATGGAAAATGAGTGTGAAATGGCGAGGCCTGTTAATATTGCTGTAAATCTTATTTTTAAAAACAAAACTGCAAGATTTTGGACATTTGAATTATTAACAAATATGTGCACATAGCACATAAACTAGATTCGAATTCAAAATGCAAAAGCAGAGTTGTCTCATATGTTTATTATAAGCATATGTAAACAAAAACAAGAAGTTAAGGTGCCTTCCGCTTATTTCATTAAAAGTAGTCACAGGAATTTAGTGAAACACATGCTACAAGTGTAGCGAACAGCATTGTGCATCTGATAAGAAAACAATGGTTTAACATCTGAAAATGCTGACTTTTTGTGCTAAAAATTAGCATAGAATATTCTTTTTAAAAATAAATTTATTGAAATCGTTTGTCAAATTTGAATACATTAATATATTTTTAAGAGAGAAAATCCTTAATATTAAAGTTACTCAGAATATTCATTTTGATATCTTATTATGCCTTCTGTGTATTTTTATATTGATATATCTTACTTACCCTTACACCTAACAGTAGAAGGGGGTTTGACTAAGTAAGTAAGTGTATATCTTACTTCTCAATTTAAAAATTACAAACCAAAAATAAATATTTATTTAAAAATTAAGAATAAAAGGAATATAATCAATCTTTTGTCATTTAGATGGATGTGTTTATATGAATTAAACATTATATTTCTTCTTTCATTGGAAACAAAGTTTAATAATAATAATGATTGGGGGGGGTTGTATATGTATATATAAAATTATATTTTATTATAAACAAATTATTATATAAAATGTACAAATTTTATTATAAAATGTATACATCAGAACTGGCACGGACAAGCGAAATCCGACAGTCTAATTAACAAAGCATTGCGATGACCCCCAACGGGTGTTGATGCAATGTCATTTCTGACCAGTGCTCTGAATATCAAAGTGAAGAAATTCAACAAGCGCGGGTAAATGGCGGGAGTAACTATGGCGATCTGCTTGGCCCCATTAGCACGGACGAGGGCATGCTCATCGGATCGCGGTAACATTTTTGTCCGAGCATGGAATGCCCTTCCACCAGAGATCAGGCCTTGTAATACGGTAGTGGTGCAAGGACTGGCGTTAAGGGTGTCACATGGACTTCATCCCTAAATCCGACTTACCCGGTTCTCCGGGTAGCTACCGGCCGATTTCGGTCGTGTCGATGGTTGTGCGAAACCTTCATAAGATCTTAGCCGCTAGGCTAAGTTCCCACGTTTCCTTGACGTAGTCAGAGGGCCTTTGTCTCCTGCGTGCCTATGATTCCCTGAATCCTTTATCGGTTATGGCCAGTCGCGGTTTGATGGCGTCGTTAGAAGGGGAATGAGGCAAGGTGATCCTCTATCGCATTTGATTCTCTATCTACGAAAGTTAGCAAAGAGAGCTAGAGGGCAGGGACAAAAGGCAGTCAAATATAATAGTGAGCTGTTGAAATTGCCAGAATATGAAGAAAGATTCAAAGAGATAGTGCACCAATGTCTGCATGAGAGAAGTAACGACAAGCGAGGGGATATAGACGATGATTGGGACGCAATTAAGATGTCTATGAAGAATACCGGCGATGAAGTGCTGGGCGAAAAACATACTGGAAGAAATGATTGGTTCGACGAAGAATGAGAAAGAGCCCTAAAATATAGGAACGAAGCTAGAATGAAGGTGTTAATGAGGAACACGAGACAAGCTAGAGAAGAATATAAAGCCAAAAGAAAGGTAACTACACGTATTTTTAGAACGATAAAAGGGCATTGGAAAAATAAAAGCTGGATGATCTGCAAATACAATATTATTCTAAACAAACTAGGAAGTTTTATCGAGGCGTGCGAGATTTTAGGGACGGGTTTCAGCCAAGGACAAATTATTGTAAGGATAGGGAGGGGAATTTGGATGGGGGAGAGAGAAGTTAGTGGAAACATGGAAGGAATATTTCGAGGATTTTTTGAATAGCGGTGACCATGCAGAGGCACATAAGAGAAGCAGCAGGATTAGGAGAGGCTGAACACGATGAAGTGGAACCTCCAGATATAGTAGAATTTCTGCAAGTGATATCACTCAAAAATAATAAATCCCCAGGTTGTGACAGCATCGATGCGGAAATGCTCAAACATGGATGTGAAGATCTTCAGAAGCAAATATATGATCTGGTGCTAGACGTATGGTATGGAGGTGGGTTCTAGAGGGGAGGCCACCAACTTAGAGAAGCACGTCAGAGGGATGATAGTGGATGCACCAAAACAAGTATTCCCGAAAAGCGATGTTTAGGGAAGGGTATTAGATTAGTGAGATGAGGAAGTGGAGAAGAAAAGAAAGGAAGTACGGAAGTAGAGCGTCCTGAGAAGGGCGATTAAGCGAGCAAGGGAGGTAGAGATGAGGGCGGGCTTGGTAGGTGGTTGAATTCAGGAGAGTGAAGCAACAATACAAAAGGATGATAAATGAGAGAGTTAGAGAGGGTTGGTTGGGGAAGAAATTGAAAGAAATATGTGGGGATTGCCCTGTGGACTGGCAGAAAGCAATGTTCAGCCTAAAGGGGTGGCATGTGCAGTGGGAGGTCAGGGGTTATTTTGTGGGAGGAATTGGGGAAAGTATTGTTGATACCCTGATTTTGGATGATAGATCTGTGATGAGAAAGAGTGCCACAATGATATTAGGTATAGGGTCAGGGGTTTAGAGAGGGGAAGGGGAAGGGAAACGGTGACTGAGGAAGAGTTGCGAATGGTGATTGGGGGTTTAAAAAATGGGAAGGCTCAGGGTTAGGATGGGGTGAATGGGGAATTTTTAAAGAATGGTTTTGGCTTTATTAAAGATGAATTGTGAAATTATATAACGGGTGTTTAGGTTTGGGTTATTCCCGAACGTTTGGAAAAAAGAGATTACAAGGATACTACTAAAAGAGGATGATAGGGATGCGAGGGAGGCAGCTTCATACAGACCTATTTGTTACTCCCCATAATGAGGTAAATTATGGGGAAACTGTTAGTTGGGAAACTTGAATGGGTGTTTACACAATATTTCTGAAAGGCAAATGGGTTTATGTGGGGGAGTTCGACAGAGAAGGCAATGTGGAAAATGAGGGGAATTGATACGTCAAATTAAAGAGAGAAATATGTGCTGGGGATTTTTGTGGATATGACGGGAGTGTTTGACAAGGTGTGGTGGCCAAAGTTTTTATCAGATTTGGGGAGTCTAGGGGTGAAGGGCGACTGTTTTAGGGTATTAAAAGACTACCTAAGGGGTCGGTGGGTAGAGCTAAGATGTGGGAGCCGGCGGGTTGGGAAAAGGGTTAATAGAGGTTGTCCGCAAGGATCAGTGTTGGTGCCACAGTTTTGGAAGCTTGTCAAAGTGGAAGGCGTGGAAATGATTGCATAAGCGGACGAAGGGTTGGTTTTGATAGGGGGAAATTCGCAGAGGCAGTTGGAGGAACGTGGAAATGCGGTGTTAGGGGGGTGGTTGAGAAGTGGTGTTCAGTTAACAAAAAGGATGTCAAGGGATAAAACGGTGGATTTAATGCTAAAAGGGATCTTGGCGGAACATAGAGAGCCAACAATTAGGTGGGGGTGATACGATTTTGAGAATGGTAGGGAAGGTAAAATACTTAAGAGGTAACGTGGTTAGTATAAGGGAACATGGCCCCGCGCCCCTCTCTTTGTATTTGTTAAGCAATTTAATCTATAAAACTTGTGAAAGTTCTTTAATAAAGAAGAATCCTACCACATAAGATATAACTCGGGGGACTTCTGGCGTATATAAATATTTCCTTCCTCGATCTCCATAACCTCAATATCAAAATGCAGCCTCTGGAAGAACTTGAAGAAGAGTTCACCTCTGATTCCTCTTCTAAACTATTTATCATCACCACTGCTCTCTGCATCTCAGTCGCCCACATTATAATTCAATACAGAAAAATAATTCGCAGATATTTTACACTTGGCTGCAATAGAAAACAACAGCCAGCGGATAATATCGACGAAACTCAGATGACCCCTCTACAGTCCAGCAGCAACGTCCAACTAATAACATCCATAGCAGCTTACCAGCAGCATCTTCAAACTCACCCAATTTCGTGAGGACACGAAAAACTTAAGGAGGGAGGAGTTACATACACAAAACCACGGAAACGGCACGCTTATCTTCCCGTTCCTGGAATCCTTGATCATGTCCTTATAGTCCCCCATATATACCACAGATCCCCACTGAAGAAACCAGTTCTGTCAAAGCTCTACCAAGTTACTCTGCCTGTGCGTGCCAGTGAGTTAGTAAGTTCTCTTCAATCAACTGTAAAGTTCTTTTATTATTATTATTATAAACTATTATTATATTTTATGTGTGTATCAGCTTCTTTTTGTATGTTTTTGTAAAATAAATAAAAACAGTTTTTTAAAAAAAGAAGAATCCTACCACATAAGATATAACTGGCGCCCGATTGCAGAGATTCGAAGAACAGAAGACATCAGTTTCAACTGAGATAAAGAGAGCAGAAGACATCAGTTTCGATTGAGATAAAGAGAGTAGAAGACATCTGGTAGCGAAGACAACAGTAAATGAGGTTGGCGGAACTCACTTAATATAATTTTCTCTTCTTCTCATACACTCCCTTTCATTTTATAAAGAACTATTATTTTCCCCCAAATCTTAAACATTACTATTATAAGAGTTATATCCCAAACCCATCATTGAACTATTGAGTCCCCAGAATTGACAAATTATTGATAATATCACCCAATTAATTGTTGCCCCAATAGATATAAAAGATAAGAATTGCCCCAAGAATAAATAAAAATAATTAATTGAAATCAAAATAATTATAATCCCCTGCCAAAATAATAAATTAAAAAAGGATTAAGTAGGCCAGGACATTAGTTATTAAGAAAAAGGAAGTAATAAAGAAAACAAGTCCCTCAATCATAAAAGATATATTTCCCCTTACTTTTATAAATAATATATATATAATCTCTTTTATTGTAATCACTTTGAGCTATATATAATGCCACTCAATACTTTAAACATCTTCGATGTCCAACCCCCAATCCTTACACCCGAGACAGAAATTGTACAGATACCCCGTTCACACACATCCCAGCAGATAGGATACATTAGCCACCCCTTGCGGAGAGAAGACTACGACCATATTCCCCTTTTCAGCGGAGAATCGCACGAGCTATTAAATTTTATATCAACTATCGAAGATGTATATAACGTAACATGTCAAGCCAATACAGGAGAGAGAGTCACTAATGAATATTTACTACTCAATAAAGTAAAGGCCAGACTAACGGGTTCAGCACAAATATTCATGCTAACAAAACGGATCGGTACCATAAAAGAATTTTTAGACACAATCCGGAGTAACTTTTCCAGCTCCAAATCCTTTGAAACTCTTAAAGCAGAAATATATAATATGAAACCGCACTAACAAATCATAAAAGAAATAACCCCAAATGAAGAAGACTTCACGGAGCTCAGCGAAATCATTTCCGAGGCCCTAGAAGAATTAAATGAAACCCCAGAATAATTAAATGAAACCCCAGAAGAATTAAACGAGTCCCTAGAAGAATTAAACGAGTCCCTAGAAGAATTAAACGAGTCCCCAGAAGAATTAAACGAGTCCCCAGAAGAAGTAACTAAATCCCTAGAAGAAAAGAAGAGTCCCCAAGGAAAAAGAAGACCCCAACAGGAAGAAGAACCCAGTCCAGCTCCAGTCCCTGATCAAATAATAACCATTAACGATCGAAAGAAATGCTTAAATGTCGAAAAAATCAAATACATATTAATATAGGTAATCCTACCGATAGTAAAGCAAAAGTCTATTTCGGTAACCGAACGAGACTAATATGGCAAGTAGCATGGCCACATAAGGAAACACTGGCTAAGCACTGCGTAGAATTCCAACCAAATACTACTTACGGCACCTACTGTTCAAACCCGGCTTCCATAATGAACAACATATTAGAACATGTATATAAAATATTTGAAGAAATCATAACAACAAGCTACCCCAACATTCGCATTAAAAGATATTTCAGAATCAACATAGACATAGAAGATCAAGAGGATCAACGAATTAATAAAAAACTACCACATTGGGAAGACTTGCCATCGCGGAATTAACGACACTAAGAAAAAATAAAAAACAAATACTACTGGCCCCGCATGACTGAAAGTATAACTAAATTCATAAACAATTGCCACATATGTAAACAAATCAAATACGAAAGAAGTCCCCCAAGACAAAATTTAACTTAACCCTAACTCCCTGTAAACCCTTTAAAAAGTTACAGGTGGACACACTATTCTTCTCCAACCACCACATCTTAACCATCATAGACTGTTTCTCCAAAAGAATGACTGCATACATAATCGCCTCAACAAACAGCACCGAGGTGATAGATAAACTGAGAGAATACCTTAGTAATTTTCCTGCACCCCGCGAAATACAAACTGACAACGGAAAAGAATTTGCTAACAAAGGATTCGAATCTTTCTTAACCTACAATATCTCTTTATACCTAACTACCCCACACCATCACAATTCCAACGGACTTATTAACAGACCACATTCAACCCTCATCGAACTACTGAACATAATCCAACTCGAAGAACCCAAACTATCCTTAAACAAAATACTACACGTAGCAATCATAGCCTATAACAATACCCCAAATAGCACATTAAAACTTAGTCCCAATGAAATCAGTTTCAGAACCATATTCCCAACCGAGCAAATCCAAGCAACCATTCTAGAGATTCAAACAGAAGAGTACTACAAGGAGAAAAATCTAATACATAAAGCCATTAAAGAAGTCATAAAAAAAGAAAAAGAAGAACGAACTAATCTGCCGAACAAAAATCGAGAGAATGTAGAAATTCCCCCCGGAAAAATATACATAAAAACACATAATAGAAATAAAGCCAAGCCTAAGTTCAAAGCCGTTATATATGATAAAGACAAACAAAAAATACTCACCGGGAAGACCAAAGAAACCAAAATCTACCCTACACAATTAAAACGACCTAGAAAGTATGAAGACCATTCACCAGAAACTTCTTGTTCACAGGACGAAAACATACAAAAACATGCTCATCCCATTGATACTTCTCAGCCTGGAACTAGTGGCCACATATAAAATCACAAACCTGCACAACGGTCCCGGTATAATACCCATAAAAATACACAACTCCTATATAATAGAAAATTATTACACCTACATACACTCCATTAATATCACATCCTTACAAGAAGAGTTAAATAACATTGACAACATACTTAATTCCCTAACAGAAACCAGAAGAACACCCCAGCAATCCTATATAGACACCTCAAAGCCAATTCCCATACCTTACTAAAATCCTACTTAAAGAACCACATCAAGTACGCCCAAAACAAACTAGACCACGTCTTAGTAAATTCCAAAGTTAAAAGACCTAAATACGGACTAATAAACGCACTAGGCACTGCCATATCCTGGAAATATGACGCCAATGATAAAAAATACTACGATCAGGTCATTAGAAAAATTGAAAAGAATGATTACCACTTAGAACACGACATTCTACAACAGTTAACAGTTAACAAAAACTTAATTAATGAATTCAACAAAGACATTACTATTATTCGCGATAATAACGCTAAAATAAAGAAAACTCTTAAATTACGACATTAGCAGCACCATTGAAATAAATCAACTATACACCACTCTTCACTCAGCCCTCACACTAATAATCAATAAAATAAACGACCTCGACGACTCGGTCGAATTCTGCAAATTAAATATCATACATAATAGCATAATTTCGCAAAAGGAATTAATGCAACTTCAACGCATTAGTGACACTACACTAATATCCGACAATACAGAAATTTTGTGGCTAACCGGGAAAACCCATTGCTCTATAACACCTACTCACCTCCATTACCTGGTCCAACTTCCCATCAAAACCCCCCTGACAGAAACATATTTTCTTTTATCCTACCCTTATGACCATTCCAACCAAACGTTCACTCCATTCCAACCACATTCCCCTCATTAATTCTAAAAACAGATAAATTATATACAGCCCAATGTGAACTCATTCTAAATAATTACTATTGTAAAAATGCAACTATTGTAAATAATGAATGTATCAACAATTTACTAAACGATAATATAGAAACAAATTGTAAAATAATAAATATACCCAAACCAAAAGCCTTCATGAAATATGTTGATATACTTAACGAATATTTAATATATAGTAAGCCTATAATAAAAATAAACAGAAACAATGTAAGCCTTGCAATAAATGTAAAGAATACTGTATTAGTTACTTTAGAAAGTCCAGAACAACAACAATTGTAAAACTATTTATACTTATAAAGAACTGGAACATATCATAATCAACCCCTCAATCCCAGATAAATATGACATATAAATATTTCCTTCCTCGACCTCCATAACCTCAACATCAAAATGCAGCCTCTGGAAGAACTTGAAGAAGAGCCCACCTCTGATTCCTCTTCTAAACTATTTATCATCACCTTTATTGCTCTCTGCATCTCAATCGCCCACATTATAATTCAATACAGAAAAATACTTCGCAGATATTTTACACTTGGCTGCAATAGAAAACAACTTCCAGCGGATAATATCGACGAAACTCAGATGATCCCTCTACAGTCCAGCAGCAACGTCCAACCAATAACATCCATCCAGCAGCATCTCCAAACTCACCAAATTTCGTGAGGACACGAAAAACTTAAGGAGGGAGGAGTTACATACACAAAACCACGGAAACAGCCTTGATCATGTCCTTATAGTCCCCCATACATACCACAGATCCCCACTGAATAAACCAGTTCTGTCAAAGCTCTACCAAGTTACTCTGTCTGTGCGTGCCAGTGAGTTAGTAAGTTCTCTTCAATCAACTGTAAAGTTCTTTTATTATTATTATAAACTATTATTATATTTTATGTGTGTATCAGCTTCTTTTTGTATGTTTTTGTAAAATAAATAAAAACAGTTTCTTAAAAAAAGAAGAATCCTACCACATAAGATATAACTCGGGGGACTTCTGGCGTGAAGCCCGGTGGATCCAGCGAACAGGGTGAGGGCGCATACCCTCCTGAAGAACTACATCACGAACTACGAAAAACATCACATTATAAAACGAAAGGACATCATCTACACAGGACTACATCACGGACTGCGGAGGACATTACATAGTACTCAACGACAGGACATCATCTACACAGGACCAGCGAACAGGCTGAGAGTGACCACCCATTTCGACATCTCCTGGAGGATAAGAATCTACATCACGAGGACATCGCTTTTCAAAAGCAAGACGACAAGGAAGACTTGAGGACATTTACGACGGAAGACATCAACATCTACGAGACGAAGTCGGGCATCACGGACGAACAGAAACCTCCAGGAATCTAAATTTATAAATTCAAAGATGCAGATCAGAAATCAAAAGCGAAATCAATACTTTAATAATGAACTTAAGGTCTTAAGTTTGAAAGAGAAACGGAAAATATTTTTGCATGAAAATATCTGGAAGAAATATAATATTTAATTAAAGAAGTTCCTTCAAATAAAACTACTAGAATTAAAATGTAAGGATTGTCTGTTTTTAGTTTAGAAAGAAAAAAGAACTACCATCATATTATATATAGATAAAACAATACACATTAGATAGAAAAAAGAAGATTGAAACCTCAAGACGTAAATATGTCCAATTTTTGCAATAAAAGAAAGCTGCCTCGTAAACTACATAAATGGACATTGTTTTAATATCTGTAAAAACTAGTGAGATCATTTTTTCGGAAATTTACAGTTTACTACACGTTAAAAACGACTAAATGTTTTCAAATATGTAATCTGTTCAAAAAAATAGTTGAGATAAAAGACAATTTTCATTTATTGATATTCTCATATAAAATACATGAGAATTTATTTTATGACCAGAATTCTTTTCCTGTTTAAAATATTTTCACAAAAATCCTATTCTGGATATTGTGAGTTGTAATTAC